>JANHAO010009863.1:0-18064 GCA_026873985.1 Saraca asoca
AGCTGATACTTTGATTCACGGTTCTAATATGAGATCATCTAACAAGTGCCTCGTATAAATGGGATCACACTGCATTGACATGGTTTCCAGAGTATAACTCCAAGGACATTAATTTTACATATTCAATCAATCATGTCAAAAATTTTGCATCAGATTCAGAAGGAATAATGCATTGTCAGCTATAGACAAAACAAGACATATATAATAGAAGGAAGCTACAGAAGGAAGCTACGTACCTTTATTAACTTTCTCTGCTGTTAGTGCATTGAATGTTGACTGAACAAAATTATGTAGGCAATTAGGTTATGTGAATACTTTAACCTGAATGATTCATTCGGTATGTTATTATATATAGAAAGGATCAGGCATTGACGGACATGCAACAGTCCATGTGAAAGTGATCTTGCAACAGAAAAATCATTAAAACTCCAAACATATCATGATTGTAATTTAATTCTGCACCAAGAAAAACAAAATTGATCTAATAGAAAGTAGTTCCTACCTAAGGTGGAGATCAAGTCTGCAAAACCTAGTCTACCCAGAAGATGGAGCCAGCTGGAGACCGATCTACCCAGAGATCTCTGATGTGGCCGTGTCGGTGATGGAGCAAAACCCAATAAAACCAAAGCTCAAATTTACAGCCTAAGAAATCCAGATTACAGCAGGCTAAGATGGATTTACAACTGAGATAGAGAGGAAGAATCGAACTCTACAACAGAGAAATGAAAAATGGAATACACGATACAGGGCAATAGGGCATAACTTGGGCTTGACACGTATGTTCAAGGAGGGAACGCGTGTCCAATTTTATTGAAATTATGGACACGGCCTCGATGGAGTACAAACCTGGCTTCAACATTAGGATAGGCTAGAGAGTATGATAGGAAAATTGACTAAAGAAGTCACCATGCTAGCACAAGCACAAGCTCAGGGTTTGTAAAGGCAGAACGAAGCAGTTATACCTAGGAATGTTCCCTAACAACAGCAAGCTGGATGTTCGAGCAAAGCCAATCAGTCTCTGGGTCACTGCTCACAATAACAAACTCCAGGTCGCTATTCTCACGACTAGGAAAGTCAGAGGGATCAGCAATCTTCAAGCCATTAATCAAGGATGCAGGACCAGCTGCCAAAAGAATTATACTAAAAGATGAACTAGTTGGAAGAATGTCTCTGAGCTCCTAATGACCAAGCTCGCTATGAGGACAAGTCATCATTCTCCAAAGAGATCGAGACTCAACCCCTCCCTCTCAAGCTCAAAGTCCCCACAATTTCTTTGTACAACGAGGACATTAATCCTTATGACTATCTGGACACGTTCAATGTTCAGATGGATTCACAAATGGTTGATCCTCTTGTCAAATGCTGAGTTTTCCCAGCTATACTAGGAGGTGTGCCTCAAGCCTGGTCCAGAAGTCTCCTAGCTCACTCAATATGCAGCTGGGAGAAGTGCTAGTAGAAATTCATTAGCCAGTACCTAGCATTGAGAAGGCAACTCGTGCCCCTTTGTCACATCACGATGATCTTTTAGCGTAAGCATGAGTCACTAAAGGAATACATTACTAGGTTTAAACTTGAAACCCACTCGGTAGAGAATCCATCTGAAGAAACTATTTTAGCAATAATCTCCATAGGACTTTGTAAAGATGGAAAGCTTTATAAGAGTCTATACAAGTCCTTGGTGAAGGATTTAACCGAGTTTTATGAACGAGCTACTAAGCAAATCAAATGGGAAGAAACCTTTGGCTCGAGAAAGCTTGACTGAAAGGACAAAAAGGACAGCACTGCCCACAATAAGAAGAGAGGCAATGTGGATCAAGGTGACCAGTCTAGTGAGCAGACTGTGAAGAAGTCCAAAAAGCCCAAGGGTGAGTGACCTCAGCCCCCAAGTCACCATAAGCATTACAGCATCCTATCCAATTCCTAGGATAAAATATACATGACATAAAGGGATCGAGAGGATTTTGGAAAACCTACACCCTCCAAAATTCCCTACAGGCGGAGGAACCAAGAAGAATTATGTGCCTATCATAACAAAATCGGCCACAACACTTATAATTATCGGGCTCTCAAGGACGCAATCAAGGAATTGATTAAGAGAGGCCGCCTAAGAGAGTATATGGTGCAACTTGTGAGGCAATGACCTCAGCATCCCCAACGAGATCCCGATCATGAGCCAAGGAGCTCAGTTAGAATTATACATTGATGTATTGTTATAATTCGGAAGCTAATGGCAGAGCCTTCCCCTTTGTATCTGTTGAAAGAAACTTTGTTTGACGATTGGCCTGGCTTTATGGTAATCTCTTCATTACATGCATCTGGCTTATTCTCCACTACCAAGTATGCACAACTTTCTAAGCTTATAAATGGTGAATTCTCTTAAGCATCATATGCGAACTTATTGCCAACTGTGACCTCTGGTCCAATTGAGGCGTGGAGACACTCAAAATAAACTTATTTGCCAACTGTGACCTCTGGTCCAGTTGAGGCATGGAAATGCTCAAAATAAACTCATTTGCCAATTGTAACCTCTAATCCAATTGAGGCATGGAGAAGCTCAAAATAAACTGATTGCCAACTGCGACCTCTGGTCTAGTTGAGGCATGGAGATGCTCAAAATAAACTCATTTGCCAACTGTGACCTCTAGTCTAGTTGAGGCATGGAGAGGCCCATAATAAACTCATTGCCAACTATGACATCTGGTCCAGTTGATTCATGGAGATGCTCAAAATAAACTTATTGCTAACTACAACCTCTAGTCCAGTTGAGGTGTGAAGACGCTAAAAAAAAACTCGTTACATAAACAACTAATTTACTAAGGCATAACTCGTAAATCTCAACTTTCATGCGACCAAATATTCGTAGCTTTCATATGACCTAATGCTCGCAACTCTCATGAGATTTAATGATTCACGACTCTTACACGAGGTATCGCTCATAGCTCATATGTGATGCATTGTTTGCAAATTTCATACTATTTTCCAGAAGATGCAACTATCATGTGACCTGCCAGGACAGCTCTCTCACTATAATTTAAGGGACTCGAGGCTCTTATATTCATTATTTATTAGAAAATATAACCAATTGGCTAATTAAGTATCTCATTTTGCTATAATTTGCAGAGGTTCACATTATCATTTGTGATATATAGAACACTCAGACATAATACAATATGCAAGAATCATAAAGAACGGTTCTTTCATTAAAAAGCCTTAATAAGGTAAATTTACATAGCAAGATTCATAATATAGATCAGAAGAAGCCTACAGCCATTAAATTCTAGAAAAAAGATTGGCACTCCAGAGAAGAGCCCTAATTAGCAGGAGGACCGACGAGCACACTTGTTCTTCAACTTTTACCCTTGCCATCCTCCTTGGTTTGGAACTCCTTTCCAGCTCTCTATCCAATACAGAAGATTCAGAGAAAGTAGGCCAAAGCAGCTGGAAAGGTTTAACCCCATGGCAGAATCGTGGGGAAATAATCCAAAATCTATGAAAGACCTTCCCTTATTCTCAAAGAAGGAGAATTGCCTGAAAACACTTTCTATGCAATAGACCATGCACGTCTCTTCAGAGAAGTAGACCACCGAAGCCACGAGGGGCTTATCTGAGGCTTCCATTAATTCACTTACTAACTGGAGGAAGAAGAACTTTCCACACTTTAAATAAAGGACCAGTTTGGTCTTAATGACGAGTCCAACAGAACTCACAACTACTTTCATTGAATGTCTTAGAAGAAAGCAAGGCTAACTCACCAACGGGTATAAAGCACGTATAACCAGAAGTATGACCTGGATTAGATGAAACGACATGCTAACTGAAGACTTTAACTATATGATAATCTATAAAAAAGGCCTTTTGCTAATGAAATTGTTCAACTCCTAGCCCGCGAAGCAAGTTAAGGGTTAGAGGGCTTATGTTATATACATTATTTGGACCAGCGAGATAGGTTAGCAAAGGCCTAGCAACAGGCCAACTCCAGATGAGAAAAGAGCTAAGCTTGGCTAGTCGTTATTTGCATAAGCCACAGAATGAGGCAAGGTCCCAACTCGTTAAAAGACAAGACTTGACTCACATAGTCGGCAGCTTACTATATGAGCTCATATTGCCAAGGGTGAACTCGTAGGGATCATCTTCATTAATCGAAGGCTAGCAACGACCCCAGATAGTCCCACTTCATGGACATTCCACCTCACTCAACAAAGAGCTCGATGAGGGAAACACTAAAGCAGCGACCCTTTCAAACTTAGTTCATAGGACCAGCCTGCAAGAAGTAACACTACGGGCTCACTCGTAGAAAGCAAACATCAGAAGTCAGCCAACAGTTTGCAGAAGACTTTTTACAGTAGTTTGGATTGTCTTGTATATTTATTTTGATATAACAAAAATACAAACTGGGTAATTACCATTGTAACCTCCTCAGCCTCTATAAATAGGAGGAGGGAGACTATTGTGAAAAAGAGGCCAAAATAGACATACTGAAACCTTGTAGAAATTCTTTCAGATCAATACATTACCGTGGATGTAGAGATCAATGCTACCTAGTTTTGGCTAAACCATGTTAAAAATAGTGTGTATTTGTTGCTCTTCCTCTTATTTCTCTTTATTCTTTGTTTACAATAATCGAAAAGCAACATGAGTCCGTAAGAACTCTTCTGGTTAGCTGGATTTTGGCAGAACCAAAATCCATCATCAACAACTACCATTTGATTCATTTATAAGTCAAGAAAATTTCCAAAATAAGTTTCCTTGTGTAGCTCAACCTTTCCTCAAATGAGAAAGTAACCTAAAATCTAATGGTAATTGATGAACAATCTGTAAACCAAAGGAAACAAGTTACAACCAAGAGAAATCAAGCAAAAACTAGATCATAAAAGTATCAATTTTTTTTTGAATAAATAGAAGGCTCTCATATGAGAAAAATGAGGGAACAAGAACAAGAAGAAAAAACCATTTCATTTTCTTTGAAAGTAGAACAAAGAGGTTAACAACAAAGAACCCTTATCTTTAAATATCATAACTCAAATTTACTGACATATCTCTTTCATCCCTCCTCATCTTCATACATACATATAGCATTTTTTTTCATTGTTATTTTTATTTTCAGCTTTTTGTTTACATAATTACATTTTATAAAGAGTATAAATAGTTGAAATTAAAAATGAACGTGTTGTTCAAGAAAAATTTGTCAAAAAAAATTGTAAGAGGAAAACCAAATGAATTGTAGGAAAAGATAGAACTGAGAAGGGAAAAAAGAAAAAGTTAAACAATCAAACCCTTAGTTTCAATCTTATATTGGAAAGTTTTAATAAGCTTTGAAATATGAAAATGCACTTCACGTTGTCTCATATTTAACATTGGTGACTTCTACCTTTTTAGTTGATGAGTTATGAAAAAAATGAAGAAGTAGTTTGTTAAATTGTGAGAAGAAAATAAAAAAGAAAGAAAAAGATAGTGAATCGCAAAGGCATATTTTTATTTGCCAAAGAAGTTTAAGAATGACTTTTATTTTATTATGTTATCTTTTATTTCTTTACTTAAAAAAATGGTCGAGACCATAAGTCTTTGTCACTATTTCCATCTTTTCCCCCTTTTTTGTCAACTCAGTAACAAGATGCCAGTTAAACCTCAAAAATAAATAAAGAAGTGCAAGACAAGTTGAAACATCAACATACATGTTGCAGGCCTATGTTATTACTCCCCTTTTGTCATCTTTTCTTAACTTTTTATTTCTTTTATTATTATTTATTTATAGTCTAGGTCTTTGTCCACCCAATCCCTTTATATTGTTTTTTTTTTGTTTGTTTGTTCGTTTGTGTTTTTTTAACTAATTCTTTTTTTTAGTTCAAAAAGTCTATCATTCATTTTTCTTTTTTCATCTTTTTTCTTTTATTTTTATTTTTTATTTTCCTTTCTTTCACATGCGACTTTTTTCTCTTTCTTGTTCCCTTTGATTTGATAGCTCTATTGCCTTACTTCACTTGTTTTTTTCCCTTAAATTTGATTTGTCTGTATTTGTGTCGTGACATTTTCTTTCCTTTATTTTTAACATAAAATGATAGTAACATAAATTTATAACAAATTTTTTTTCTTATGCACAAACCCAAATTCATAGTTTAGATTAAGCTTAGATAATTTGTTATTATGACAGAATAAACTAAAATAGACTGAAAAGTTCAATCTTTTTTACTATTTTTGAAGTGAAGGGCATTTTAGGAGTTACATTGGGTGAGCTAATGAAGCTTTAAAAAGAAATCCCCAATACTATTACACACGAAATCATAATATATATTTTAGTTTTTATTTATATATTGTGTTATATTTCAAAATACTTCATTTTATTGCATATCTGTGGACACTCTTTCAACCAAAAATAATAATAAAATTTTGCCAATTATAGATAAAAGTTAGGAAGTTAGATTGCAAGTGCAATAAATACGACTCTTGATATCCTTGAGGCACTTTCCTTCGTATGATTTTGGCCATGAAATTGGACAAATTTGACATATTAATTAAATTAATAAATCAATACAACTTGTCTAGTTAATAAAATTTATGCAATATATTGAGAATTTTTTTAACCCAACTTTCGTATTATTATTAAATTAAACACCACTTATAATATTGGTATCATATAATAGTCAAACCTCACTTTATATATTATTTTAAATCTCGTGTATAAAAATCTAAACCATATCTGTGATAGATCGAAATTGAGGGATCCAATTGTGAGTACTATAAAGGTGGCTTTCAATATTCTGAAGGCATTTATTTTGTCAAAGTTCGACTATGAAGTTGCAAGAATTGGACTTTGAATATATTAAACCTGTTAATTCATTTTAATTAGCTTTTCCTTAAATTTTTCAAGCTAAATAAAATTGGAAAATGTTAGTATTATTTTGGCATTAATTAAACAGTATCCTCTTCAAATGAGAAATAAATTTTTCTTATATTACAGTTTTTCTCAATTGCAAAATTTGAAATTTTTATAAGAATAAGTTCTTTTTATTTACTACTTAATTATCATTGTTGTAAATGTATTAGCATGCCCTAAAAATCAATGATTCCTTCAATCAATCATACTTGTATAACTCATATATCACTTTTGATATTATTTAAAGCAAGATAGGATATAAAAATATATAAATAAATATATATATGTTTTTTTGAACCAATAAAGTTCCAATAAAAGATACCATTAAGAAAAATAGGCAACCATCTTACAAATGGACATTGTAGGGTGCTAATACCATCCTTACACATAATTAACCTCAAACCCAAACTTTCAATTATATAGACCGTATTTTGGTGTTTCAATCACATTACTAAACAATATTAGCGGCGACTTCTTTTACTTGTTTGAATTTGTGTATATTTTGAATTTACATCTCACACCTTTAATCTTTTGTTTTAATCTCAATATTTATGCATAAGGTTCATCTATCCGCATCGCACGCCACCGCCAAGCACATTGCAAGAGCTTGGTGACTCCACTGGGGAATAATTGGGGTGTAACTATTATGTTTTGTTTACTATCTTTTATAGTTCCTTTTTTGGACTCATTATCATATATCCACTTATTAATTTCATTTTTTATCTTGTACATGTTTTTTTAATTGGTTTATTTGGTGTGATATGTCATGATTTAGTGTGTATGTTCTCTCTCACACATTATACATGATCACTCACACACATGAGCTCCCGACCTAGGCTCTTAAAAACCTTATGGGATTAGCTATAGGGTAAAGTAACGATGCATTCATGAGACTGTTGGTCTTCGTGTAGATTAATGAAACACCCACACTCAAATTAAACCCTTTCCATTAAAAACCTATCATGGGTGAGGATTAAGGTTCTTATTAGCCTCACAAATAGTAAGAATAATTTTGGAACCTTCAACCATTAGGTACTAAAGGTCAAAATTAACACTAATTGAGGTTTCCTAAGCACACTTATTACCTTCTTGGACACATGAGAGAATGCTTCATCCTTGATCTTCTTATTTTCAATATACATAAGATATGGAAGTTTATTTCTAAAAATGATACAATGGCTTCATAGGATCAATGTAATTTTCCTTTATTTGAATTCTCAAATATAAAGTCATAAATGTAAATGAAATACAATCGAAGAAGGATCAAGAATATAATTGTGTTTAGAAGTTGTAAATAGCCTATTCTATTTTTTTTTTTTAGAGAAAAACTTCCATAGCCTATTATGTTTGAATTTTTGCTCATTTTCCCATATTGATACCAATTTATTAACATATTTTCTTTGTCATGTTATTTCTGCATCTTGCATTCAAGATTCAATCATGCACTGATATCACTAAAAGGTCATTATACCTAGTATTTCACATGGAAAACATGGAAAAAGGTAAGACTTCGGTTGGACATATGGCAGGGTTTGATAATTAATTAAAAATAATGCAAGATGCAGAGACTACCTAACAAGAGAAAGGGGATTGCATTAACCAATGGAAAGTTATCTAATTGCCTAAAATTGAGAATGTCGACTTTGAATAGAATGACCTAAAAATTTTGATGCAAGTTTGGCTCCATATGGAGAAGAAAGATGAATTCCAAGTTAAGTATGGAAATCTAGCATGTCTCTTGTTTGTCCCAGTTGATACACCTATGCTAAAGGCCATATTGCATTTCTAAGATCCATTATATTGTTGCTTCACATTCAGTCAACATGACATGACCCCAACCACTGAAGAGTATGAAGGGTTACTTGAAATAAGAAATGTAGTGAAAGACAAAGTGTATTTTTGAGATAGAAAAAGAGCTAAGAGACAATTGTCAAAGTTAATGGGAGTCAAAGCATGTGAATTAGAAAAACATATGAAAGAGAAAGGTGATAACTATTGCCTACCATTTGATTACTTGATGAAATTCATCCAAGAGCATATTGATAGTAAACAAGGACAAGCCATGCTAGCTTTGGACATCTATGGACTAATTTTGTTTCCTAAAGTAAAAGGGTACATTGATGGTCACATGATTAAGCTATTTGAGAAAATCTAACATAATATCAATTCTGTCCCAACAATTTTGATAGAAACAATTAGGACCCTTAACCATTGTAGGATAAAAGGAAAATGTAGGTTTTATAGATGTGCACAATTGTTAGTAGTATGGATAATTAGCCACCTCTTTAGCCTGTGTTATTTTCAATATCCTAAGATTAACATTTATTCAAACAAGAATCTTTTGCAAGAATTCAGCATTGCAAAATGGCCATGTAAGACGCCCACGAGAAGTCAATGGATCAATTAATTTAAAGAAATGGGAGAAGTCTTATGGAAAGCTTTGTGGATGTGTCATGTTCTAATCTTGTATAGATATGGGGAGAAACCATAGGTCCCACTCATTGGCCTTTAGGGTGTAACAAGTAATGCACCTGTTATAGTCAAAAAACAACTAGGATCTACATATTCATTTTGATAACCCATAGATTATCAGACATAGAATTTTTCTATGAAGATAAAGATGCAACCCAAAAGTTCAAAAAGGTAATTGAGGCATGAAAGTCCAAGTGATATGTGGAAGTTAGCTCATACAATAATGCAACCACCCAAGCTACATATTATGGTAATCTAATAAAGGAAAAGGCTTTATCGCTCCTAAGGTACATGATCCTGAACCACCAATGCATGTCTTTGATGAATTGATTGATTGTTAAGCCAAAGTGGAAGCAAGATATGAGTTGATGTATCATCAATTGTGTTAGAATAAAATTATGTTAGTTGCTAAGAACAAGAGGCTATCACCTGAGAAGGAAGTATGGGTTGGTAAAGCTATTCAAGCTAAGAAAATGGTATAAGAATTGCAAGAACACAAAAAGAAAGAAGCTACTAAATGTCATGAAGAACTCCAAATGGCACATCATGAATCCAAAAGGTTCAAAGAAACGTGTCAAGGTCTTAAAGAGGTTATTGCAAGAAAAAAGGGCATGAGAATTTATTACTTCAATCAGACTTGCAACACCTAAACCAATAATTGGTTGTTTATTAGGATAAAATTCAATGATTAACCTAGAAAAACACTTTGTTGCAAAATGATAACTATTGGTATCAAAGAAGTATGCAATTTGAAGAAAAATACAATAGTCTTCAACAACAACCAAATATGCTAACTAAAAATGCTCGAATGATCACTAAAAAGGCTCGAAAAAGAGCAAAAGAAGCATATGAGGTTGAAACAAGCCTTCCACCAAGTGAGACACAAATATTCCTAGCTGATATTTCCAAGGACTTTGAGTACTTGGGTAGATTTTACTAAAAGTTTGAAAATTGTCTTTGTTTGTAATAGTAATATGCTTTTGTAATGAATGGACTATCCATGTTTCTTTTGAAAACTAGTATAGAATTAAAGTCCTTTTAGCATTATTTTTGAAAGATTGATTCACATCACAACATCCATATATTTCTTGTTTTCTCATTTTTTTAATGATTTTTTATGCTCATTTAAGTTTAACTCATGCTTAACAAAAGGTATTGCATCATAACTCACCTAAAAAAAAAACCTTACTACCATGACATTCACACAGGACCTGTTCTTAAGCAAAGGTCATGGATGGACAAGAGAAGGTTCAAGAGGAAATGAGAAAAGGCATCAATGAATTAAAGGAACAACTGACAAGGATTGTAGGGTTTTTGACTGAGAAAGACAATGACAATAAAGAACCCTCATCAGACAATCAAAATCAAGATTAAGGCATGCCTCTGCCTAAAGACCCTAAATTTCCTCCTGGTTTTAGTTCTCATGATATAAACCAAACTCCACCATCAGGCCCAAATCCACCTAGGGGCAATCTAACACCATTCGATCCTCAAACATTTATGTATCCACCCCAAAGGTTCCAATCAATATCATGGTCCACCTTTCTAGTTCACAATGATGGAGGGACCCCATAGCTCACTTAGAAAACCACGACTCTAATGATTTGAAAGTTATACAAGATTCAAATATAGCCTCAAGGACAAAAGAAAGTTAGAACTTCTAGAAGAACGGTTATGAGTGATAGAAGGGACTAACAGATATGGGTTCATGGATGTAGTATAGCTATGCCTAGTACCTAATGTGGTTATTCCTCCTAAGTTCAAAGCACCTAAGTTTGAAAAGTTTAATGGGTGTACTTGCCCAATGAATTACCTGACTTCATATTGTCAAAAAATAACCTCTTGCTATACTAATGACAAACTTCTTATTCATTTATTTCAAGATAGCTTGACTAGTGTTGCTTCTAGTTGGAACATAAAGCTTGATCGTAATAAGGTTTGACATTGGAAAGACCTTGCTAATGCTTTCTTAAGCTAATACCATTACAATATTGATTTGGCTCCCCGACAGAATACAACACTAAAGCATGAAGAAGAAGGCCACTGAAACATTTAAGGAATATGCTTAACAATGGAGGGATTTAGCTGCTTAAGTACATCCACCTCTTTCTAACAAAGAGATAGTGTCCACATTCATTGGCAGTCTATGCCGACCTTTCTATGACTGGATGATTGGTAATATAACATCAAACTTCTCTGACATCATTACCAATGGAGAAAGAATTAAACATGGTGTTAAAGTAGGTAGAATTATTGATAATTCTATTGATGTAATGGGTGCAAAGAAGCCTATGATTAATAAGAAAAAGGAAGGCAAAGTGCATGCCACCAGCTATGAAAAAGAATAAAGAAAACCTCAACAAGTGAATCCTAACCAACCTCCTTCCATTCAACCATTTCAATAGCAATTTATGCAATACCCATATATTGCTTCCACTTCACAATTTCTATATGCCCAACCTTATGCTACATTACCTCATTTCTATCAACCACTGATCATAAGAGCTCCTCCACCAATGCCACAACCCATGAACCAAAACCCACACCAAAATGTTAGCCCAAGCAGAGGTCATAATGACCAAGAAAGGAGGCTTGTCTAATACAATCCTATCCCGATATCCTACACTAAGCTCTTCCTAAAACTCCTCCAAAATGGAAAGGTTGCTTTAACCATAATGAAGTCCATGAAACCTCCTTACCTAAGGTGCTACGACCCAAATATTCAATGTGACTATCATGTTGGAGCTATAGATCACTCCATTGAGAATTGTTCCTTCAAGAGTAAAACGCAATCTTTACTTAATGTCAAATGGTTGAGCATTGAGGGAATGATAAAAATGCCTAATGTGCACCACAACCCTCTACTTGACCATGGCAATTCAAGAGTGAATGTTGTTAAAAAAAAGCTAAAAAAACTTATTAAAAGAAAGGTGTCAGAGGTGAAAATGCCACTAAAATTTATGTTCAAGGCCTTATTAACATGGAATTTCTATGGCCTCAACATACAAATCCAAGGGTCCAAGGCCAAGATTATGGTAGTGAAGTGGTATGTGAGTTTCATGGACGCAAAGAAGGACATACAGTTGAAGAATGCACAGAATTTAAAAGGTTACTTCAAAAGTTAATGGATGAGCATCTTGTTTGAATAGGCTCTGGAGTTGGAAATGACCAATTAAATGCAATTGAAGGAAATGATGTGGCCAGTGACGCTCAAATCTCTCATTTTTCTCCTAGCACATTAATAATTCATTACAATCAAAACACAGTTTTGGCACCTCCTCAAATGTCCATTTCCCAAACTTTGGAACTTATTAAAATTTAAGTATCTCGGTCTTTCCTTTATAAGAAGACAAATGAAGTGCCATGGAACTATACTTGTCAAGTTCTTCCGGAAAGTAACTATGCCCTTATTAAGACAACACCCAATTATGCTTTGGCATGATCTATCACTAACATATCAAGTACTAGCAGCATTGCTCATAATGGTTGTTGTTATAGTCCTAAAGAGTTAGAAATAGAGAATGGAAGAACTAAAGAGACAAAAAAAGGGAAAGAAAATGAGATAATAAAGGAAATTATTATGGAAAAAGATAAAAAAGAGCCCAAGACATACAAGAAAAATGTATCAAAAGAAAAAGCTTGTGAATTCTTGAAATTCATTAAGCAAAGTGACTACAAAGTGATTGAGCAGTTGAATCATACACCTGCCTAAATTTCATTCTTGTCATTGTTTTTGAATTCTTAGCCATATAGGTAGGTGTTAATGAGTTAAATCAAGCTCATGTTTGTCACGATATCTCTCTTGAAAAGCTTAGCTATATTATTGGCAACATCATTACTGATAATTATCTTACATTCACTTATGATAAGATATCATTTGAAGGAATGGGAGACAACAAGTCACTTCACATCTCTATAAAATGCAAAGACCACATCATAGTAAGGGTTCTTGTAGACAATGGCTCTTCACTAAATGTGATGCCATGATTGACTTTGTCTAAGCTCCCAGTTGATGAATCCTACATGAAACCTAGCACTATTATAGTGAGAGCCTATGATGATACAAAAAGAGAGATTAGTGATGACATCGAACTTCCACTTCAAATCAGCCTAAATGCATTTTGTTCCAAGTGATGGACAACACACCGACATAGAGTTGTCTGCTAGGGTGACCATGGATTTATTCAATAGAGGCAAGTTCCTACACCTTACACTAAAAAAATGAAATTCATAATAAAAAATAAATTGTTGGTTAGATCAAGAGAAGAAGATCTGAGAAGAATAACAAATCCTAAAGCCACATCTACCGATGGCACCCATGATAATGGCCAAGGTGATATTGGAAGATAGGTTTAAACCAAGGGATGGATTATGGAAATATAGGTAAGGTGAGAAGGAACCTCTAAAACTTCCCAAAAATGTTGAAAAGTTTGGACTGGGATACAAGCCCACAAGAGTAGATAGAATAAGGGTTACTAATGAAAAGAAGGAAAAGAGGATGGCACACTAGGAAAATTGAGAACTAAAAGATTAAGGGCTTCTCATATGTGACATCAAACAAAGCTTTTGGAGTGCAAGAATCACCTTTCCTAACTAAATTCTAGCAATCAAGGATGGACTCTCCACCACTAAAAGTTTTGGTTTGGTGTACCCTTGCTCCCCAAACTTCACACTCAACCATTAGGATATTTCCAAGTTTCCTATTGTCATAGAGTTTCATTCAAAGTTATTTTATACTACCACCACATAAGGCTCTGCCCAAGGCCTTAAGATGTTATTTGTAAAATGGACTTACATGTTTCATTCCAATATCCACTTTAAATAAAAATGCATGTTCAATTTTCATCATTTATGTTTTCATTTATTTATTCATTCATTCATTTATTTTTGTTTTTTCTTTGTTGTTTTTATACCTTGAATTCTATCCTATGTTTGCTTACCCAGTCCCTTTTTTTCCCTTCCATACACTTCCACTAAATTTAGGTTTCAAAGTGATTCATTTAAGAATGATAGTGTTATGGCCTCTGTATGTAACTTTAATCATCATATTGATTGCAATGAGATTGAAGAAGAAAAAGAGACTAACCTATCCACAAAACTCTTAAGCTTGTTAAGGAATAGGAGAAAGAGATCCAACATCATAAAAAATCAGTTGAGATAATTAATCTGGGCATAAAGAAAGATAAAAAAAGAAGTCAAGAATAGTACTTCGATGAGAAAGGGTGTACAAAAAAGCTTAATCAAGCTTCTTTGTGAAAATAAAGATATATTTGCTTCATCATACTAAGATATGCCAAGATTGGATACAAATATAGTTATCCATAAGCTACTATTGAAGCCGAAATGTAAACCTATGAAGCAAAAGTTAAGGCGCATGAGACTTGATATGTCTCTAAAGATCAGAGAAGAGGTTAAAAAGAAATTTGATGTTGGTTTTCTTACAGTCACCAAATATCCAAAATGGGTTGCCAATATTGTTTCAATACCTAAGAAAGATGTCAAAGTTTGGATATGTGTGGATTATCAAGATTTGAATAAAGCAAGTCTTAAGGATGATTTTTCGTTACCACATATCAATGTCCTTGTTAATAATACTGCTCAGAATTCAATAATTTCCATTATAGACTATTTTTGTGGGTATAATCAAATCAAAGACATGGAGAAAACCACCTTCGTCACCTTGTAGGGCACTTTTTGTTACAAAGTAATGCTCGTCAGGTTGAAAAATGCTGGGGTAACATACTAAAAAGCAATGTAACTATACTTAATGATGTGATGCATAAAGAAGTATAAGTCTATGTTTATGATATGATCACCAAATCAAAAAGTGAAGAGGATCATATTGTTAATTTATAGAAACTTTTTAAAAAGCTAAGAAAGATTCAACTTCAACTAAACACTGCAAAATGCACCTTTAGGGTGAGGTCAAGAAAGCTACTAGGGTTTGTGGTGAATTAAAATGGAATAAAAGTTTATGCTAAAAAGGTTTATGCTATTTTGGATATGCCAATACCATGCAAAGAGAAAGAAGTTCAAGGTTCCTTAGGGAGGTTGAATTACATTACTAGGTTGATATCCTAATTAATGGCTATTTGTGATCCATTGTTCTAGTTTTTGGTAAGAATTAAACCATGGAATGGAATGAGAAATGCCAAGAAGCATTCAAAAGGATCAAGCATATTTATAGAAACCTCCAGTATTGGTACCACCATCACCCAAAGAACCTCTTATTATGTACTTCAACATGCTTGAAGAGTCTATGGGTTATATACTGGGGCAGCATGATGAATCCAGAAGAAAAAAACAAGTGATATACTATTTAAGTAGGAAGTTCATAGGCTATAAGTCAAAATACTCTCTCTTAAAGCATACTTGTTATGCCTTAGCATGGGCAACCCGTCGCTTGAGACAATACATGTTGTGTTATAATACATGGTTGGTATCAAAAATGGATCCAACCAAGTGCATCTTTGAAAAACTTGCCTTAATGGAAAGAATTACTCGATGGCAAGTGTTGCTGTCTAAATATAACATAGTTTATATCACCTAAAAGGTAATAAAGGGTAGTATGCTTGCTGACTTTTTAGCTAATCAACTTGTTGAAGACTATGGTTCTATGCAATATGAGTTTCCAGATGAAGTCATATTGGCACTATTCAATAATAATGAATTACCCAAAGATGAGGAATGGACATTATTATTTGATGGAGCCTCCAATGCATTAAGGCATTATATTAGTATCATTTTAATTTCTCCTAAAGAGAAAACTATCCTATTCACAATCAAGTTATGCTTTGACTATATGAATAATATGGCTGAATATAAGGCATGTGCCATGGGTATACAAGTCGCATTAGATTTAAATCTCAAGGCCTTGAAGGTGTATGGAGATTCTACACTAGTAATCCATCAACTGATAAGTGATTAGGAAACTCGAGATGCCAAGTTAATTCCATATCATAAACACATAATGAAGTTGTCAGAATATTTTAAAGAAATCACTTTCCATCATATTCCGAGAGAAGATAATCGAATCACTAATGCACTGGTGACGTTATCCTTTATGTTCAAAGTAAATGGCAATGATTAAACACATGTTATCAAGATTGAAAACTAATAGTCACGAGCTTATTGCTTAAATGTTGAAGAAAAGCCTAATGGGGAACCTTGGTATCATGATGTCAGGCATTATATAAAGTGCAAGAAATATCCAAAAGAGGCTTCAACGAATAATAAGAGAACCATAAGAAGAATGTCCATAGGCTTCTTTTTGAATGGGGAAATACTATATAAAAGGAATCATGGCACTATTTTTCTAAGGTGCATTGATATGATAGAAGTGAGAAAGATCACTGAAGAAGTACATGAAGGCTTTAGTGCAACACATCCAAATGGGTATGTTATGGTAAGAACAATTTTGAGAGTAGGCTACTTTTAGTTGACAATGGAAAGTGACTGCATCATTCATGTGAGGAAATTCAAAAGTGTCAAATTTATGATGACAAAATTCATATTCCTCCTACGTCACTAAATGTTTTATCTACACCATGGCCTTTCTTGATGTGGGGCCTTGATGTCATAGGTCCAATTAAACCAAAGGCTTCAAATAGGTATCTATTGAAGCCAACTCCTATCCTAGTGTGACTCAAAATGTTGTTCAAAAATTCATAAAAGGGGATCTAATATGTCACTATAGTTTGCCAGAAAGAATTGGGAGTGATAACACCATAAATTTCAACAACAAGATAATAACAGAGATGTGTGAATAGTTCAAGATAAAGCATCACAATTTAGTGCCATATCATCCCAAAATGAATGGAATCGTAGAAGTGGCCAATAAGAACCTTAAAAAGATCATCCAAAAAATGACAATAACATACAAAGATTGGCATGAGATGCTTCCATTTGCTCTCCATGGCTATCGAACCTCTGTTGGCACTTTTATAAGAGCCACTCCATTTTCTTTGGTATATGCCTGGAGGCAGTGCTTCCCATTGAGGTTGAAATTCCTTCATTAAGGGTTTTAATGGAGGCACAGCTAGTAGAAGCAAAGTGGGTCCAAGCTCAATATGATTAATTAAATCTCATTGAACGAAAAAGATTGACAGCACTATGCCACAAACAGCTTTACCAAAAAAAAGACTAATGAGAGCTTATGCTAAGAAAGTGTGCCATCACCAATTCAAGAAAGAAGACTTAGTATTGAAAATGATACTTCCAATTTAGAAAGATAGTCGTGATAAATGGATGCCTAATTATATAATGTAGACACTAAATTTTGCCCATGTTTAACATGTTTTGTAGGCAATTGGCATTAAATTTTCAATACAAAAGTGATTAATTTTTGGTTTTTAATAAGAGTAAAAAATGTAAAAAATATCACTCATGAAATAGCCTTCTTTCTTTCTTTTTTTTAAGCTGACAATAAAATACCCAAAAAAACCTATTAAGTAAGTTTAGTGTAATACATAAAAAGGAAAATATATAAGACAAAAAAGAAGTAAAATAAAATTTCAACTGAGATTGCTTAGTCTGCATTTTACAAGTCTCCACTGCCATCTACTTCATTCCTGAGCCAAGAAAATTTCCAAAATAAGTTTTCTTGTGCAACTCAAAGACAGGCTGCCGAGGCCAATCAAATTAGAAGATTTATAAGCCGGATTACCCTATGCTTCTTGCAGTATAAGGCAGCCTAGGTCAAGCCCTTGGATCCTCTAATAT
>JANHAO010009864.1:0-18094 GCA_026873985.1 Saraca asoca
TGCTAGAGTCTACTAATAGCTTAAAGTCCAGTTGATTAGTTTGGAGAAACTAATATGACTTCAAATGGTTTGAAGGGCATTTTGGGGTTTTACCAATTTTTCGGGGGCCTACTGGATCACACACATATAAGGAAATGTCATAGCTGATGATATAATTAATTTCTGGATATATTTGATGTCTAAGGACTGGTCTGCAATTTGGTGAAATTGCTTTGGGGTCAAAAGGAAGCTTTTAGAAAGCTTAAAGGGCAAAATTGGAAATAGGCAAAAGTTACCTTTTCCTCTTCCCTTCAAAACGGTGTCATTTTGGCCCAAGGGAGTTGAGCCAAAACGACGTCGTCTCATTAAGCCTTCTCCCTTGCCTTTTGATAGCCGGCCTCACACACACACACACACACTATTATTCACTTTGTCTTCCTCATTTTTGATGTGATCGTAACAAAAAAGAGAGAGGCCGAGAGTTTTGGGCAAGCTTCGTCCATGGAGGCCGAAGGTGAAGGGAGGAAGAAGAAGCCAAAAATGTTCTGGATCTTGGCTCCATCCAGTCCCAATCAAGCTTCTCAACAAGCTAGAAGCTAGAGAGGAAGCTTTTGAGGCCATTTAGAGGATTTTCCTGGTGTGAAGATCCACACACTTCCACTGCAAAAAAGCTGGACTAAAGGTTAGTTAGCTCCACTTTCACCTTAGATTTTCTCTAAGGAATTTTGGGACCTCAAACTAGTGGATCCTTAGGTGGTTTGCTCAGCCAAAAGGGAGAAAATTTTTGAAGTTTCGGACCCTTTGCTGCCCCCTTGGCCGAACAAACACCAACATGTTATTGGAATGCTCTTCATCAATAACTAGACAACCTTTCGAAAGAGGGTTGGATTACCTAGTAGATATCTTTTATATAATTAACCAAAGGTTTTTATGTAGGACTAGGGTTTAGATCCTCATTAGCCATATCTAACAGGATAAGGTTACTTTCACCTAACCACCAGTAAAGTGCCTAGGTGGTCATTATCAGAATGCTAAGAATGAGGATGGATGGGACATTTTCAACTAGTGGGCACTACGACAAGGGATGGGAGGGTTGGACATGAACCTATGCGTGCACTACTTGGTAGGGTAAGAGTTCAGTTGGTGGAGTTGGAAGATGATGATGGGATACCCCATGCTTTGATATGCCTTGAGTTTGTGTCATTATTATATGGTCTAATAATCTTATGTCCTTAATATAGTCTTATTGTTCCATATTTTTTGATTTTATGTGAAGAGTTCCATTCTCTGTGATTTCATGTAATGAAATAATCCTAAAGGCCTTCATGTTAACTTTCTTGTGATGCTGTCAATCCATTCATCTATAGTGTTTTTGTTCCAATGAAATGCAATTTTCCTAAGATCTATTAGTTACTTTCTCAAATTGTATTGGTAACTCGATGGTAACTTTCTTAACTTTTGGTAATTAACTTGTGGTAGTAGTCTTTTTAAACAAAATAAGAAACTTTCTTTAGGTTGGCTAATAAACAAGGAAAATGATATGTATGGGGTTATATGACAAACACAACTTTATAACTTTTCCAATAAAGACATTTTCAGCCCACTGCACATGCCAATGTATATGCAATACTCTAAAAAAAGATCCCACTTGCCTTTATGGAACTTTCTTGGGTTTAAGACAATTTTGGCCTCCCTAAAATTCAAATTGTTCGATTTTGGTCCCCAGTATATGCCAAAGTGCTATTTTGGTCTTGCAGTTTGATTTTTGTCCATTTTGGTTAGATTTTTTTTCCTTTTATTTTTCCCCTTTATTTCCCTTTTTTAGCCCCCTCCTTCACTGATTCATCATATTAAAGCCCTTTCCCTTTTCTTTGCCATTCTAGTTCCTCAAATAAGGCTCTCTCCACCACCAACTTCAGTTGGCTATCGATGCATCATCTTATGCTTTACCACATTAAAAGCATAGGTTCATTACTTGTGTATTAGACATGGTTTTCCTACTAATTGTGTGTTTAATTGGCATATTCACCTGATTTTTATTTGTGAACACATAATCCATTCTAATCTCCAATTCTTGCTCCTTAGAATCTTGATTCTCTAACATATTTGCATCACCAATAGAAGGCCAAAACATAAAATTGATGGTTTTTTTAGGGATGACTTAAATATTTTGGGTTAATATAATGGCTCAATTATCAAACATGTGCTCTAGTTCTTTAATAAATCTTTATAGATCATTTCTTTAAAAGTATTTTTGGTAAGATCTTCAATTGTTTTGCTAGAAGATTTTGTATTTAGTAGACAATAAGGGTTATTGAGCTACTTTCTAGGAAAAGATTTATCCACCAAAATAAAGAGATCTTGGATGGAAAGGAAAAAGTAATTAGCCCATTTAGCAATTCTGTTAACCATAGACAAAACCTTAACACCTTGATCAAAAGATTACTAATCAAATACATTATGGGACTAAAATAAAATAATTTGAATAATAGTTATCAAAATCACACAATTTATATTTTAGAGGAACTAAAATTCCATTTGAGGCTACTTTTAAAAGGTTAGGTGCTATCATTTCTCAAACACCTGAAGTACTTTGTTCACACCTAAGTAGCAGCTAAGTTTTCTTATTTGTTTTAGAAAAATGTCAAAACAACCCTGTCAACTTTTGATTGGCTGGTGTAATTACATGGGATAGATGATTAATAGAAATTGCATTACATGCATTGTGTTCCAATTAAATTACAAAAAATGAGTTTGCATTTATGTGCATAAATAGATTATTAAATCCATCTACAAAACTATCGCGATTCTTGCTTACAAAATTTATTATACAATTAGAAATTAAAGCTCTATCTACCTCCGGCGTTGTGGTATCACACACTGAAAACATAATTACGTAAACACAAACACATAGTGGTATATTCACACACCATTACACACATTTCCACACACACCACTTTCTTCATTTACTACTTAACCATGTCAAATTTACCTTCCCCCTCTGTGAAACATTACATCCATATTGTCCTTGCCATTTGTTTAGAAGGTTATGATCAAGTTACCATCACACTTTAATAAGGTTACCAATAAACCTTTAGCAAACTGCAATTCATCTACATGTGTTGTAGGACTTGGTGTGTGCAATATTCTTAGTTAGAAGAATCAAGATACTCCTACACACCATATACGCCAAGTCTCATAGCAATGACAATGAATTAAAACTTTCTTATGGTTTGTTATTAACTTTCTTGTATTCCAAGGTTTACTTTTTAAACAAATGGCATAGAACTTGTGCTAAAAATATTTGATGTCTCTAAACAAGGTTAGTAACTATGTTAAAGTTTGGTCCTTAATGGGGGAAGTGGTGTGAGACTGGATGTATGTGGTGCTATGTGAGTATCATTACTTGTTGGGCTTAAATGACTTAACAATACTTGATGACTTGGAAAAGGGAGTGCAACTGTGTTGCCAGGGATAGTGTGTGTCTATCTATAGAACAAAGATACTCCTAAAATACTACATAGACTAAGTCTTAGACCACTTTCCAATGAAATGTAACAATCTTAAGGTCTAGTGGTGTTAATGGTGGATTTCGGTTCTGCCTAATCCAACCAATGAGAAAGGGTTCTTTTGGGACCCAAGCAGTTATCCAATTCTCAAGATAGTGAGGAGATGTAGGATGGCTAGAGGAAGAAGGAGATGAGTAAAGGACTTAGAGATTTAATGTGGTTTGGCCAAAGCCGGACAAAACCAACCTCTACGTCTACAGTAGTATTTTATATATCTAAAGATAGTTTTACAGAGTTTTTGTATAGTATTCTCTTCTCACCCTTTACAGAGGGCTCCTTCCTTATATTTATAGAGGAGAGGAGGCTACAAAGATAATTACATAATTTGTATTTCTGTTACAATAAATAATAAATGTACAAGATAATCTAAAGTACAAGTTGGCTTTTGCAGATTGTTGGTTGACTGTGAGAAATGCTTTCTGTGGGTGGGACCTATGGGCTGCATTCTATAGAATGGCAACACAAGTTGTTCATTTGCTATTTGCTCGACCTCAGTAGGCTTCTAGTTAGGTGAGACACTGCAAGCTATCTTTACTTCATGAGGTCAAACTTAAGTAGGTAGCAAGCTCGAGCTATTGATTAGCTTAGGCTTGTTATCAGTGAGCTGAGGGTTCTTGCTTAGTGAGCTTGATGCGTGATGACCTTAGTGTTACATGAGCTGGGCTTTGTTCTTGACTTCTGCTAGCCTATCTTATGATACTAAATTTCTCCCATAACATTAGCCCTTAACTTTCAACTCGCTTTGCGAGCTGGGAGTTGTAACTTGCCGACGCGGTTCTTCTTCATAAATTATCATGCAGTCAAAGTTTTCAGTCAGCTTGTCATTTCACCTGACCCAGGCTATACCATCTGTTATACATGTCTTGTTGTTGTGGACGAGTTTGCCTCATTTTCTTCCTAGATATTTAATGGAAGCAATTGGGGGTTAATTTTTGGACTCTTTGGTGAGAGCAGATTGCTACTATTTAAGATAGAGGACTCCTTCCTCCCTTCTGTAGAAGCCAGATGGAGACTTCAGATGAGCCCCCCATCCCTCTAACAGAGAGTTATTCCCAGAGAGTTTTGCATGATCTACTGTATAAGAAGCCTTCTTAGGCAGTCATCCTTCTTCAAGAATAAGGAAAGATCTCATGTAGATCTTAGATTATTTCCTCACAGTGATGCCGTAAGGTTAAAACCTTTCCCGTTGCCCTGGTTTATTTTCCCTGAATCTACTGAGCTAGGTAGAGAGTTGGAAGGGTGTTTCAAAACAAAGAGGGTGGCAAGGGAAAGAGTTGAAATCATGCATGCTTGCCGGCCCTTTTGCTAATTGGAGTTCTCCTTTAGAGTGCCAATCTTTCTTCCAAAATGTATAGTTATAGCATATTTGACTTGCATTTTGACTCATCTGATTTGTATTTTGAATTTTTTGATGTAATTTCACCTCGTTGAGGCTCTTTAATGAATGGACTTCTCTTTCATGCTTCTAATATTCTATTATATGAATATTCAGCATATCACTGATGATAACACAAACTCCAACTATGCATCATAATAAAATGAGATATTCAAGTAATTAATTGGTCGTACTTCTCAACAAGTAATGAATCTGGGTAACTTAAGGGTTATGCTTAAGGGAAACTACATGTGTGCTGTGAAATTTTGGGCCATATGAGAGCTACGAGCACTAGGTCATGTGAGAGCTATGAGCTTTAGGTTGCACAAAAGCTGCATGCTTGAGGTCGCATAAGAGCTACAAGCTTTAGGTCACATGAGAGCTGCAAGCTTTAGATCGCTTGAGAGCTGCAAGCTTTAGGTTGCATGAGAGCTGTGAACTTTAGGTCGCATAAGAGTTGTGAGCTTTAGGTCACATAAGAGTTGTGAGCTTTAGATTGCTTGTATATGATGCCTAAGAAAGTAGGTCATATGAGCGAGGTTGCATACACATGGTGCTTGAGAAAATTGGTCACAAGCATGCTTAATTTAGGATCACGTGCATGTGATGCCTAAGAGAATTGGTCACATGCACAGGAAGATCACATACATGTGGTGCCTAAGAAAGTTAGTCGCATGAGCATTTAATGTAACAAGTATGTGGTGGTTAAGAAAGTTGGTCATATACACGATCTAAGAGTCGTATGCATATGGTGCCTAAGAAAGTTAGTCATATGCATAGGTTGTAGATCACATACATACGGTGCTTAAGAAAGTTAGTCATATGCATATTAAACATGTGCACGATGCCTAAGAAAGTTGGTCATACACATGGTAAAATTGTATGCACATGGTGCTTGAGAAAGTTCGTCATGTGCATAATGATGTTGCAACGTGCATATGGTGCATGTGAAAGTTGGTCACATGCATGAGCTAAAGATCACATGCATACAGTGCCTAAGAAAGTTAGTCATATGCTTACGATGTAGCATGCATATGGTGCCTAATAAAGTTAGTCATATGCACACCAGATCACATTAGGATGGTAGTAGTAAGTAGGTTATTCTAGTGCGATAACAACTTAAAAGGATACAATAACAAGTTGAAATAAGGGGAGCTTGCTTCCTTTAGAACTTGATACCGAATTAACATTCTCCAGAGATTTTATAGATACTGTATGCATAGGATTCAAATTGCTTTTACACATTATTACAAGATCAATATATAGTTCTTACTAAGGAGCGGGAGTCCCAAAGTTTTCTTTGTTCCTTTTTGTTGCATATATTCTATCTGGAGTATCTGATAAGATGCTATAGTGCTCGTAACGACTTGGATATTGAGATCGTTCATCCTTAGGTCTCTTAGCAATCTAGAGAGTGGATTTATCCTTTACATCTCTATGACTGCTTCTCTTCTTCTTCTTATCAAAGCTGCCTATCTCAGACTTCTTTGGACTAAAGGTTTCATCCTACCTAATCTGCTTTGTAGCTTGCTCATAGAAATCACCCAGGTCCTTGACTAGGGACTTATAAATATTCTTGTACAACTTTCCCTCTTTGTGGAGCCCCGCAGAGATGGCTGTCAAAACATAGTCATCCAAGGGATTGTTCACATTGTTGACCTGGCGCCTAAATCGGGTGATGTAGTCTTTTAGTGATTCATCCCTCCATTGGAAGATTGTAATGAGATGACAAGGTGGCGTGAGTTGCCTCTTCAGAGCTCTATATCGACTAATGAATTTGCTTTGGCATTCCTTCCAGTTGTAAATATTACAAGTCGGGAGATTTTGGAGCCATGTTCAGGGAAGGTTTCCTAATGTAGCTGGGAAGACCCTACTCTTAACTAAAGGATCCATTGTTTGGAGACTTATTTGAACATTAAATGCATCCAGGTGGTCGCACGGATCACTATCCCCATTGTACAGTGGGATTGCGGGAACTTTGAGTTTGAATGGAAGGGAGAGAGTTTCAATATCCTTGGAAAATGGCGAGTTTTCATTGTGGTGAGGTTGATCACTTTGGGTTTGAGGGCACTCCTCTAGTTGCTTAAACCTTCCAGCACTTCTTTCATGATTGGGTCTTGCACTTTAGGTTATGGGCTAGACGATCACTTGTTCCTTTCTTATTCCTGGTCGATGGTGTGATGACCCAAGGTGCATCCTCAGTTGGACCTATTCGAGCTTTCAGCTTGGTGTGAGCCCCCCGGTTATGAGTCATCATAGTCCTATGAGGTTAGCGAACCTTCAACCTCACCTAAGAGCCAAAGGGGCAAGTTAAGCTACCAGCTTGACACTCTTATTTATCCAGCTCCCTTTGGGCTCTTTCATGCAATTGTTGAAGCTGCACTATGATCTTTTCTTGTTGCTACATGCACAAAGCTTGCATTTGATCAGTACTCTAATTACTTTAGCCAATTCTTTTACTGTGCTTTCAAACATTTGCTAAGCTTGGCGGCAAGCTGTGAGGGCTAAACCATTGTTAGTTTGAGTGATAGAAAAACTTGCCATATGACCATCAAGCTGGTTATCGTCAACATTAGACTTTGTGATGGCCTTTCCTCTAGCCATGGTAACTGCATGTAAAATCAAACTGAAACACAAAGAACAACTAGAAACCAGAAGAGTCCCATCAAGCGTACTAAAATATTGATGGTGGATTTTGATTCTGCCTAATCCAGCCAACGAGAAAGGGTTCTTTCGGAACCTAAGTAGTTATCCAGTTGTCTAGATAGTGAGGAGATGCAGGATGGCTAGAGGAAGAAGGAGATGAGTAAAGGACTCAGAGATTTAACATGGTTCAGCCAAAGTCAAATAGAATCGGCCCCTACGTCCATAGTAGCATTTTATATATTTGAAGATAGTTTTACAAAGTTTTTGTATAGTATTATCTTCTCTTCCTTTGCAGAGGGCTCCTTCCTCATATTTGTAAAGGAGAGGAGGCTACAGAGGTAATTACATAATTTATGTTTCTGTTACATCAAACAATAAATATACAAGACAATCTAAAGTACAACAAGTTGACTTTTGTAGACTGCTAGTTAATTGTGAGAAATGCTTTCTATGGGTGGGACCTGTGGGCTGTATTTTACAGAATGGTGGCACAAGTCATTCATTCACTATTTGCTCGACCTTAGTAGGCTTCTAGTTAGGCGAGACACTGCGGGCTGTCTCTGTTTCGCAAGGTCAAACTTGAGTAGGTAGCAAGCTCGAGCTATTGATTAGCTCAGGTTTGTTATCAATGAGTTGGGGGTTCCTACTTAGCGAGCTTGATGTATGGTAACCTCAATGTTACGTAAGCTAGGCTTCATTCTTGACTTTTGCTAGACTTCTACTAGCCCATCTCATGATATTGAATTTCTCCCATAACAAGTGGTAACTTTCTTACGGTTTGATGGTAACCCAGTGGTAATATTCATAACAAATGGTAGTATATTGTGTTAGTAATGCTTTTAAACAATGCAAGTAACTTCCTTAGGTCAGCTAATATATGATGAAAATTATGTGTGTGGTGTGTTAAGGTCATTACTCCTATCTTTACATTCATACCAAAACATTGATTGGTAATTCAACTAAAACAGAATTAAATAGGAGCAACAATTAGAGATGCTTCCCTTCCTATGTAGTATCTCATAGTGACCAATGTGCCTGTTGGGTTGTTCCAACCAAGTGCCACTTCCGCCTTACAAAAGGAATTTCCCCACCATTATCCTTAACACTAATCTTCACCCACAAATGAGCTAACACCCATCTCCATTAACAATCTAGCATCTATTGCCATAGGCCCATGGGAAACAAAGCATGTTGTGTAAGCCGAGGAACCCCAAGGACATGACCATTTTATGTAAATGCCAGACGAAGTGCTTTAAGACATTATGAGATAAATTAGAGAGGAATCAGTCAGACACCTATTTTTAGCAATGAAAATCTTTAAAAGTTTCGAAGCAACATCCAAAATGCCTTTTGTGCTCAGGGAAACAAATATTGAGGTAGAGGAGATCAACATATAGTGGCATGACCAAACTACACTATAAAGATCCCAAATAGATCCATTCCTAGAAAGTGGGAACCTTGACTACTTATGGAGGTAGGGTATAGAGATGTACTTTGTCGACAGGAATAAGCCATAGGTCTAACATAATTGGAAGTGATGGCTAACATAAGCAAGTATACAATATACATGGTTGGTATTCTTGTCATTAGCATTGACAATACCTTGTAGATGAGGCTGGATTACATATGAGAGGTCTTCTATGGCCTTAACCAAAGGCTTTTGTGCAAGTCTAGGGTTCACAACCTTATTAGGCATATTCCACAACATGAGGTTACTCTTACACTACCACTATTGTAGTGCCTACGTAGTGATTATGAGAATGCCAAGAATGAGAATAGATGGAACCATGGATGGGAGAGTTGGATGAGAACTTTTGCATGCATTATTTGGCATTGCAAGAGCTTTAATGGTGAAGATGGAGGATGAATTGTTATTATAGATGCTCTAGAGATAATTAGTTATAATGGTATAGAAATAATATATCTTAGCATATATAATAAGCATGACGTTTTGCCCTTATTATCAATTTAGTTTTGATATATATATATATTTATATGCATGCTATACTAGATAAAGTCCTTGAAATATGATTGTGTATAAACTAATTACAATTGAGGTTGTAATTATGAGATAATTTATACATATAATTGTATTTCTAAATATCCTTGGTTGTTGAATAATTGAGAAAACATGATATTAGTTATTTATGAGTAAATTAACATATGTCATTCCACATTCTTCTAGAAGAACATAGTGATCTCACACATTATAAATATGTTGATATTTGGAAAAGACATATAGGCATATGTTATGGAATATATGATTGGATTGACACACCATGAGAAACCATACGGAATGCTACCATGTGTCAATGGATTTCTCGTATGGAAGGTGGTGTAAGTGATCTTTAGACTTGAGATCAACACAATATCTTACGTATGGAGTTGTATACTTTGATATTATTCTAGGCTTACAATCTTAAAGATTAGATATGAATAATTATTAGGTGCATCACAAAGTACATGAAGTTAGTGATTTATTAAGAAAGGATTCATCCTCCTTGGTAACAAAGAAAAAGATGCCTTAACACTTGTGTTATGATTAAAATCATAGGCATATGTATTGATATATACATAAAAGGAGTTTTTAATATAGTCAATTGTAAGATAGCAAATAGTTAAACATGCACTTGTGATTAGATGTTTAAATTAGGGTTGAGACTTAAACCATATTGATGAACACAATTCATTCACATTTATATCCCTTATATGCTTAGTCTTTTGTCATGTTTATGTGTTTAATTAGATACTTGTGATTGATTTTGTGGTTTATTCAATTTTTTAGCTTAATTGGATTAATTAGGTAATTTGGCATTATTTCATGTTTTTAGTGTATCTTGAGTTTTGGACTTCAATTTTTAGTGATTCTTATGTTTTGGGAAATTTAAAAGGATGCTCTACAAATGTCATAAAGATTACAAAGCCTACTTCAACCATTTTGAAGTTCAAATAAAGCCTAAAATTTGAAACTGAGTGCTGTTCTATTGGCCCAGAACTAGTCTTAGTATTTTGATCACAATTGGAGCTCCAACCCTTATTTCAATGAAAACCTTACCCCATAAGATAGCTAAGATCTATTCTCACAACTTTAATGAAGAGCTTGGGGGTGAAACTACACCGTTTTCTATAAGTTTAAAGGCTACAAATCTAAGTGATAAATCTTATTATGGGTTGGACTACTCTACAAGACTATCTCAGGTTTTAGCCCACAAGTTAACCTAGGAATTAAACTTTTAAGCAAGGTAAAGGCCATTGGACTTCTAAGAGATGATGTTACATTTTATATGTAGAGATCTATATCTAATTATGCCTCCTTCCAACCCGAATTAGTAGCCTAAGTAGAGGTAATGTAGTAAACTCTTATAAAAGCTTAGTTGAACCCTAATTGTATTCATTCTTTACATTATTTTTCATTCTCTCTACTTTTGTGAAGAGGAAGAGTTTTACTAGGGCAAGAGCACAGGCCCCTTTTAGGTATTCTTTTTTTTTTTTTTTATTTTTTGCTTTTATTTTTACTTTAATGTGTTGTTAAACTTATTATTCAATCTAAGGGAAATTCTGCATTAGTTCTCTTGTTAATGACGAGACTTGTTTCTATTGTTAATTTGTCCCCAATTTGATTTTCTATTTTAATGTTAATAATTGCTTTGGATGATTTGTTAAGATAGCCAATTAATTAATTGTTCATTATGATTTACTACAAGTTAAATTTCCATAAGCAATGTTATTTATGGTATTTGGCTTAGATAGCAATAGGATTTTTGATTGTGCTTTGGTGCAAGCTAATTATCTTAGAGAATTATGGGTAATTAATGGATTTGTTATTGGGAGTAAATTGATTAATTTGTCTTTTTTTTTTCTTTAATGTTATTGATGAATCAGTTAAGGTGCTAGGCTTCAATCGATTTAACAATAAGGGTTAATCGGGGTGCTGGGCTTGGTTAGGTAATTTGGAGAGAAATTAGTAAAAATTAATTAGGTGCTAGACTTAATTAGATTTTTGGCTAAACGTTTAAAGAGGAAATGAAATATTTATGTTAATAATCAATCATAGAATTGATTGCAACAGTCCTTTGGATTGAAGCTTTTCTCTTTAAATTTCCTCTTTTCTATTGATCCTATTGCCTATATTAATATTGTTGTTTAAATTTAGTCCTATTTAGCTTATGACCAACCCCCTTTATTTTGTACTATTAATACATTGAAATTAATTGCTAATCTTTATGGTTCAACCTAGATTCACCTTTACTATATGCCAAGGTAGTTCAATATTATCTTCGTAAGTCTCGACAACTATTAAATTTTAGCACCATTGCCAAGGATCGGCTAGGTTAATTTCTTTGTGTTTTATACTATTTAGTATTTAGGATATTAATATTAGGATTAGGCTTTAATTTCAGTTTATTATCCCCTCATTTCACTATTTTTGTATATCATCATGCTAGTTTTCAGGTGTTGTTGGCAGGGGCCAACAATAAAAAAATTAATTATGGAATTTAGGGATTAAATTTGGCAAGGTGCTAGTTTTTGGCCTTATGATCAAAATTTGTGTTATAAACCCTAGCAAAATTTAGCCAAATTCCATCGTTTAGTAGATTTTTTCAAATTTTTTTTCTATTTTCTATATTATTTTACTGATTTTCTTAATTCTGCTCTTTTGATTTGTGTTCCCTAATAAGTCCGTTAGTGTATGGCTCAATCCTCTCATCATTTTGATCTAATATATGATCCAGAAATTGAAAGAACCTTATAGAATTTGAGAAGGGAGATGATGCACTATTCTAGGCCATTTTAGGCTTGTGCATATTCTTTAGAACAATCAGCAACTTCCTTTCCTAGTATTGGCATTACAGTTAAGTTGCTATCTAATAATGTATTTTCTTATGCTAATCTTGAAAACATGGCATCTAACTAGAGGATTTTAAAGAAGTTGACAACTTCAAACCTGAACTAGCAGCCATTATGCATAAATTACCCTGAAATTGATGTAACCTTTGAGCTGAAGTCTAGTCTAATACACTTAGTACCTACCTTTCATGGCTAAGCTGGAGAAGATTCTCATAAGCACCTTAAAGAGTTCAATATTGTCTGCTTAACTATGAAGCCCTAGGGAATTTTAAAGGAGTGGACTAAATTGAGAGCTTTTCCTTTCATACTAGATGATTCAGCTAAGGACTTTCTTTATTACCTTCCTCCTAGCCCTATTTAGTATATGGCCTAAGATGACAAAACTCTTCTCAGAGAGATATTTTCCTACCTCTAGAGCTGCCAATTTCAGAAAAAAGATTTATAGCATCAATCAGTATAGTGGAGAGACCTTGTATAAGTATTAGGAAAGATTCAAGAGGTTATGTGCTAGTTGTCCATATCACCATATTAGTGATTAGCTTTTGATATAATATTTTTATGATGTCCTTCTCCTAATGGATAGAAGTATGATAGATGTTGTAAGTAAAGGAGTTTTAGTAGACAAAACTTTAGACGCTGTAAGGATTTTGATAGCAAACATGGCTACAAATTTATAATAGTTTGGCAGTAGAAGAGATTATGTTGTAAAGAAAATTAATGATGTGTACACTTCCAACCTTAAGAGACAAATGACAAATTTGACTTTAATAGTTTGGGAACTTTAGCAAACCATGGGGCAAAGATAAACAACAATAATGTATGGAATTTGCTTAGTCCTTAGGCATAACATTGAGGCATGTCCAAGCTTCTAAGAGCTTGATCCTTTCTAACAAGTTCATGCAATGGGAAAACTTTTAGAAAATAACAAAGGATTTCTAGCATAGACCTAACAAGCATACAATCCATATTCCAATACATATATCCTTGGTTGGTGAGGTCATCTTAATTTGAGATATGACAATTAGGCTAGATAGAAGTTTCCTTTCAGTAAGATCTATTTCAAACTATGTAGTAAAACTAGAATTCATCTTCAACCAAAGCAATTAAAAAACTAATTCAAATTATGGCCTAGAATAACTTGCAATTCCAGCATGAGATTAGAGCCGGCATTTTATAGTTGAAGTAGGAACAATAAACCAACTTTCACTAGTTTTGATAAGAATTAAATGGTAGATTTCAAAAATTAGAGATAATAGTGACCAATCTAGAAACTCAAGTTGCAGACAGATTACCCCTAGATAGTCCTAAATCCTAGAGAAAATGTATATGCAAACTGTTGAGGAATGGAAAAGAAATAGAGATTAGAGAAGAACAACCATTTTCTAATAAGTAGAAAAATATTTCAAAGCAAAATAAGGTAGAACCTACTGAACAAAAAAGTGGTTCTTAATTAACTTTAGTTTTTCTTCCTTCTTTCCCTCCCTTCCTTAGTAATTGGCAAAGGAAAGTAAAGAAGAACAAGAGAGAAGTATCTTGGACACTTTGAGGAAAGTGGAAGTAAACATATGCCTGCTCAATATGAGCAAACATATTTCTAGGTATGCAAAGTTTCTTGAGGAGCTATGCACAACCAGAAGGAAATTGAAAGGCAATGGGAATATAAGAATAGGGGAGACTGTATCTATTCTCATTCAAAAAAACTTCCCTAGAAAAGCTAGATCCATGTTCCTTCATAATTCCATGTGAAATTAGTCAGAATTATTTTAAAAATGCCATGCTAGACTTAGATGTATCTATAAATGTCATGCCTTATTTAGTTTATGCATCTTTGAATTTGGGACCTTTAAAGAGAACGAGTGTTGTGATCCAATTGGCAAATAGGTCTAATGTTGTTCTTGTAGGATTTGTTGAGAATTTGTTAGTGTAGGTGAATGCTTTCATCTTTCTTGTAACTTTTTACATTTTGAAAATGCCAGATGATCCTTCAACCAATTTAGTTCTTATCATTCTAGGAAGATTTTTCATGAAAACATCTAGAACAAAAATTGATATGTATGTTGGCTTTCTTACCATGAAGTTTGATGGTGATACTATACAATATAATATCTTTGATGATGCTAAGGAATAACCTCTTGATGATTCTTCTATGTGTTTTATTAATGCTACTGGCTTTTTAATGTAGGATGTTGATGTTTCTAAATCAATTAGTATAGAATAATCAATTTTAGCAAGTAGCAAGAAATTCAAACTATTAAAGATGGATTCTAAAGTTCATAAGTGGCAATCAATTCTAGCAACCCTAAGAATTCATGATCCTAGTTGAGAGAAGAACCAATGGACCTTGAGCTAACAACATTAGACATAGGAGCTTTTCAGGAAGCAACTCAAGCATTTTCTTTCTTTCTTTCTCTCTTTTATTTTAATTGTCCATGATTTTATTGATGATTTTATGCTTACATTAACAACAATGTAAAATCTATGTGTATGTGTGTGTGCTTGTGGGAGGGAGGGGTAGAGATTTTAGGATTGCTTTGTTTGGCCTTTTGTTTTGTTTATGAATAAAAATTGTGTTTATTTTGTTCATTTAGGTATTTTTTTTAATGATGATGAGTATGTTTAGGCCTTGAGTAGGTTGCAATTGATTTTGATAGTTGCATAACATGATTGAATAAATTGTTTTACCTCTTAATCTTTGAATTTGATTAGTGTAGGCCTTGAAATGTTTGTAATCTCTATTAGAATTATCAAATCATTGATTAAATAACACTTCTAATCATATTAGAATACTTAATTAATCAATCCAAATTTCCAAGATGTTCTCTAATTCTACACTCAAATTCAAACATTTTGTATTCTAACTTTTCCTTTAACTTCGAATCAAAGAGATTTTATTATGTATGACTCATTAGGTTTTCAGGCATGTTATTAATGAATTTATTTACAACTTTCTATAAGTTTAATCGAATTATACTTTTTTTTTTTTAATTTCAAATGCAATTTCCCTAAATTGTTTAAACAAATTCATAGTTCATGATTAGCTTTTAGTAAAGCATCATGACCACCTAAATGCCAAGAATAAATTTATGAAAATCAAAAGTTTTCATGATAAGGGGTTAATATGTAATTCAATCACTTCATCTCTTGATATTTAAATTGGACTTGGGGTATGGTTCATATGCCAACCCTAATTTGAACATCCAATTATAGTTGCATGTTTGACTTTGTGCTATCTCAAAATTAATTATACATTAAAATCCCTTTATGTATATATCAATGCATTGGCCTATGATTTTGATCATCGCATAAGTATTAAACATGTTTTAAATATCTTTCCTTGTTACCAAGGAGGATAAATTCTTTCTTAATCAATCATTACCTTTATATATTTTGTGATGCACCCATATGCCTTATCCAAATATCAACATATCTACAGTGACTGAGATCACTGCATTCTTCTAAAAGATAATGAGATGACATATGTTAGTTTACTCATGAATTATTGATATCCTATTTTCTCAATAATTGAATAACCAATCATATATAGAAATACAATTATGTATACATCATCTCGTAACTATAATCCTAATCATAATTAATTTATATACAATCTTATTTCAAGGACTTTATCCAATATAGCATACATATATCAAAACATATATATATATATATATATATTAAAACTAAATTGATAAAGAGGTTAAAACATCATGTTTATTTATGCCAAGATATGTAGTTTTTATGCTACCACAACTGATTATCTCTAGGGTATCTATATTAACAATGATGTTAAGCTAGAAGCCAATCATGATCTATGAATTTATTTGAATAATTTAGGGAAATTGTGTTTGAATTAAAAAAAAATTAATCCATTTGAGCTTGTAGAAGCTTGTAAATAAATTCATTTTCAACATGCATGCAAACTTAATAGGTCACACACAATATAATCTCTTTAATCCAAAGTCAAAGGAAAGGTTAGAACACAATATGTTTTAAATTTAAGAGCTGAATTAACGAACATCTTGGAAATTGAAATAATTAATTGTTATATGAGAAATTTGGTTCATCCTAGATGGACCTGCGAGCAGCCTGAGAGTGACAAGGGACCATCTCAAGGAATGCCTAAATTGCTTTACCATCAGATCACGTCGCAAAGCGACCTCCTCAACTAGAGCTTATGCATGACAGAACGAGCTCGACCTCTTCATCCCGAGAATGGACACGTCCCTAGACTAAACAATCCGACTGATGAAGTAAGACTAGCGACCCAGGAGCTTGCTAGGTAGAATACCCATTCACACTCTGTCCAGCAGACACACTGGGTCTACCTGCTGAAGACAAACTACCGTAGACGAATAATAAGATTTTGTCTATCCATTTTGTCTTGTATATTAAATATTGATATAATAGATTTACTGCATATGAAATTACTATTGTAACCTCCTCTCCTCTATAAATTGAGGAAGGAGCCTTCTGCAAGAAGAGATGATGTTTTTTATGTAGGCAGAATCTCTGTCAATATTAAGAGAGAGAACCTGAGTGCCAAAACTCTGTAGAAACACTTTCACAATAATACATTACTATGAACATAGAGTTCAGTTCTACCCAGATTTGGTCGAACCATATTAAAAATCTTGTATCTTCTTACTGCTCTTCCCTTCTTCCTTGTGTATTTTGTTGATTTGTTATGTCTGAACTAGTTTACGGTTAGAGATCCTAAAAGAATCCCCTATTGTCTAGAGTTTGGCTTAATACCAAAATCTGACATCAACATTTTTGGCACCGTCTATGGGGATCTCACCTATGCTGGTTCATTTTCTGCTACAATGGCCAAGAGAAGAGTCACTAGAGCTTCAAATGTGCAACCCAGCCTTCCAAAGGGTCATGTCTTGAAAATGGACTTGTCCACTGCTCCTATCATCGAAGCAACTATTGGCATCCTTCCAACTAACTCTGTACAACTAGTCCCTGTCGCTAACGGCACCGATGGAGTACAAGCCTGGCTCCAACGTCAGGAAAAGTTAAACACATGATGGGGAAGCTAGCTAAAACAATCATAATGTTAGTGCAAGCACAAGCTCAAAATGTACAAGGATGGGTGAGACCACCCTACCTGGAGTTGAATGTTCTGGTGAAATTAACTAAGAGCAAACTTTGAATTGCCATCCATATGGCTGGACAAGTGAACCAAGCCACCAAGTCTCTAGCCAATGAATAGGGGGCTTAGACATTTTGGTGGAAGACCTCCTTCAAAGAGTCAAGCATTTGGAGGAGCACCTTTAAGCTTGAAATGACCAAGGTCACTTTAGGGAACGAACTCCTTTCTCTAGGGAAATCGAGGAGGAACCCTTCCTGCGTAAGCTCAAAGTTCCAACCATTCCACTATATGATGGAGATAGTGACCTGCATAACCATCTAGACATATTCAACATCTAGATGGATGTCCAAACTTGCAACTCTTTAATCAGATGTCACATTTTTCCCACTACTCTGGGTGAAGTCCCTCGAGTGTGGTTCAGGAGCATCCCAACTCGCAACATTAGTAATTAGGATGAGTGTCAGGAAAAGTTCATTGACTAATACAAAGCACTGAAGAAATTGTTGGTGTATGCCCTAGAAGCCAATCATAAGATGATTGTTTGCATACATTATATTACGTTTTAATGGCAATTCAATTATT
>JANHAO010009865.1:0-18066 GCA_026873985.1 Saraca asoca
AGAATTAATAATAGTATTTCATACAGTAAAACTATTTATATTTACACATGGAATTGTTAAGTGAGAGGGATTGTCCACTCACCTTGGACTCTGAACTATCCACATGGAGAAAATTTCACTGTGACCTCACAACCAGAGTACCAACACTCTCAATATTTTTCTGAAGAAGTTTCTGAAGTAATTTAACAACAAATTACTAATTTTTAGGAATTTTACACGTAAGGGTTTCTACACAATGAACTTGATATCTTATTACACGGTTACTACGAAATAAATCTTTTATTTTAGGAATGCTCACCAGGTCACAAAGAACCTACTGGTAGCTCGCCGCCCGTCGGTGGCCCAGAACTCTCAGCTGGCCGAACCAGCTAGCTGAACAAGGGAGAGGAGAAGCTTCAGCTAAGCTGTGTGACCATGGAATCACGTTGAAAACAAGAGGAAATTACCACTGCTCATGACAGCTCTAGGGAGGAAAGAAGACGTTGGCCACCGCAACACCCTCCACACGACTTTCAACTAAAATAAAACAAACAGGAAGAGAGGAATGAACGCTGGCTGAAACAAAAAGGCCAAGAATTCCGGAGAAGGAAGCAACCACTGGCTGGACTTGCTAAACAGCGGAGCCAAAGAGGAAGAGGTCGGAAAGTGGAGAAGAAGCCGGGGAAAAATAAAAGAAGAAGAAACCGAAAGTAAAAGAACGAAGAGAAAGACAAAAGCTTTAAAGAAAAGAGAGAAAAACCCAGAATTTTCTGGAGAAAGAGAGGAGGTGTACCGGACAAAAAGGTCGTTGTGGGGGGGTTTTATAATTAAAATTGTTTTTTAAAAAATTGCATTTTGTCCCAAAATTTTGGCTTATTCCAAAAGTTACCCACCCAAAAACAAAACTTTTCAATTAGGTCCTTACCAAAATTTTCAATTAAGTCCTTTTCATTTTCATTTTTTTTTTGGGTATTACAAGATGAAATAAATGAAACACCTAAAATAAAATAATTTTACAATGAAAAACTCAAATCTTGATTTAGATAAAAGAAAAAGTAACAAATGTTAGAAGATGAAGTTAAAGCTTTCTATTTGTTGTATTTGATGATTTTTAGCTTATATAAGAAGCTTGTAATATTTTATAGCCGTTTGAGATACTTTTAGATGAAAATTAGCCTTTAAAATTCAAAATTTAATCTAGATGATTCCAATCACAAATATTTGAGACCCAATCAATTTTCACAAATCAATCACCTTATTTCCTTGTAAAATGTGATTTGAATCGCTCCCAACAAATAAGATTAAGAACTCAACTTAAAAAGATCATAACTTCTTCATTTTAAGCTTATTTTAAGCAAATGACCTATTGTTAGAAAGATATTTAAGTATACTTTCAAATGATACTAGTTTCATGCTCATATCATAAGTATGCTTGAGATATTGTGAAAACAATGAGCAAAGGTACTTGATTATGAAAAATAGATTTTTACACTCAAATTAAAAAAGTTATAAATTTTTCATATCTTGGTCATTTTAAGCAAATTACCTATCCAAGGAAAGATCTTTGAGTCTATTTTTTTTTTGTGAAACAAATTTTACAAATAGATCATAAGTATTTTGTGAGATATGGTCAAAAGAGTGACCAAAGGTCAAAATTGAAAATACAAAAACTCATATGTCATTTATTTTTGAAGTGTTAACAAGGTTATCTTGTGAAACCATAATTGTGAACTATCTTTTTAAAACATTTTTGAAGTGACTAAGAATTTGAAAACATGTTTGAGATATATATCATGAAAACTCTATTTTATAAGAAAGTCTAATCCTAAAAGGAAAAACTATACCTAATGAAGACCTTAGGCTTTTCTTAATATTTCTAAGCTTCCAAAGCTTCATTCTTTCCATTCTTTTATACCTGGGGTACATCTACTTTCTTGATTTTATTCTTGAGTTGAGTATGACAAAATTTTCCATTACTTTACACCAATGTTCACTCTTTTTCCTTTTTGATAATCCCATAAAATATGTATAAATTAATTTACAAATTATATAGGTAGTTCAAAATAATTTATCATAATGCATGATTTATATACATGACTAAAGCAAATTAGTACAAGAATTTGCATTATCCATATCAAAGCATGCATATTAAACTTGTATATGATATAGCACTTAGCACATTGTATATGATATAACACTTAGCACAAGAATATGCATAGCTATTGTAGCACTCATTTGTCATTATTAAAACTTATCATGTTGAACCTTAGGGATAACAATCTCCGCCTTTTTATGATGACAAATTATCAAAAAAAAAAAGTTTAAGATAAAGATTCAATCTAATAAGCTCAAGAAAATATCAAAACATTAAATACATAACATATTTTTATTTTCTCTTTCTTTTCCCTTTATTTGAAATCAACAAAAAGGTAAACAAATATATTGAAATAAGTGATGTTGAACAATCAATGTTATATTCTTCTTTCCCTATTTTTCATTATCAACTCTATCTTTTTCTTTTGTCTTTAAAAAGATGAAAGAAGCTTAAATGGTAAGTATCATTACAAGCAAGAACCTTTCATCTTTTGTAAGTAAATACAAATATCTCTATGACATGATTTCAACAAGATTTTCAAGGATATCATACCAAAACCATATGAGAGTATTTATAAAAGAGATGAGTCAAAGGATGTAGACTTTTACTTTTCTTCCTTTAGGTAAGTATGAGAGGAACATTTTGACTTGACAAGTAAATAAATATTAAAAATATTCATGTCAAAACAAATGTGAGACATAGTATAGATCAAATATAAGCAAAGCTTCCCATCAAACCATGCTATTAATAACACATTTTAAGGTAAAAGATACAAGTCATATGTCTTTTGATGAGATAAAATTGGAAATATGTTTTTGAATTGAAATATAAGTTTTGAAATATGTTTAAATGATTTTGAAATGAATTTATAAAGTTTAAATTTCAAAATCTGGTCTTGCGATATGAATTGGTACTTTTGAACTATATTTGCAATTCTGATCGCAGCTACAAAGTAAGTGCCAGAGTGTTTTTAAAAACTGGCAATTCAAATGAGATTTTTGAACTAATTTTTGCGATTCTGATTGCAAGCCACTTAAGGTTGCTAGAGAGTCTACATTTCAAAGCGATTCAAATCAACTTTGCACTATATTTTTGTAATTTGAATTGTAAGGCTTTGAACTAACTTTTCATGATTGCATAGGGTAATTTTTGAAATAATGATCATTTTATTTTGTACAATTTTCATTTCCTATAAATACTCATTTCTCACACTTCTTCATTACAAAATTCTAATACCTCCAAGGCAGACTTTTACCATTTCATCTGTGCTTCAATTCTTTACTTGATTTATTCAATCTGAGCTAGGATTTGTAATCTAAACTATTGAGTTTTTTTAAATTTCTTTCATTTCTTCTTAAAACTTTCTAGGCATTTTAAAGTTAGCCAACCTTAGGTTGCAAAGAGCGGTTGAGCTTTTTTTTTTCCCTTCTTTAAATGGGTTTCTAAGAGGATTTTATGATTGTGATTGAGTAATTGTTATAAAGGCTTCTCCTTATTCCTATGTTAAACTTAGCGGGATTAAAGGCTTCTCCTTGTGCTTGTATTAAATTTACATGGATTAATCTTAGTGGATTCAAGCTTAGGGGTGGATGTAAGCCTCTAAACGATTTTTCAAGAGGGAATTGTTGTAAATCTTGTGTTTGATTCCTCTTTCCTTACTCTATTTATTTTTTAACAATTTATATTGTGTTGTTTATTTTGCTTTTATTGATATTGTTTATCTAAGACTTAGTTTAGTTAATTGTTTGAAAATTGTTGTTGAATTTGTTGGTCCTTTTTGATTCCTTGATGTTGATGATTGAGAATTTGGCATGCTTTGTTTTTTATTGTTAAAATTTATTGAATATTTTTTACTTCATTATTTTTGTTGTTATCTAGATGTTGGTATGCTTGTAAGAGTAACATCCTTCTATGTATGTGCTTATTGTGATCTTGTCCATATATAGTTGAATGAGTTATTTTGTATAAGTGCTTAATTTGTTATATCTTGTATGTAAACATCTTCATTAAATTATATTGGCTCTATTTGAATTAAAAGCATTTCATACCTTTCTAAAATTAAAAATTTTTCAAAGAGAATATTACAAATAGTGAAAATTTTGAAAACACTCAATTTATCCCCCTCTTGTGGGGTTGAGGTATTCATTGTCTTTGTATTTTAGATTTGTTCCACAAAGAAATTCTACTAAAAAATTGTGTTAAATTATATTAAGTAAACAAACAGCTCAACAGCTCATTACTTTGATATTTCTGCTTTAACCAACACTTCTTATTAATGTTATGTTTTGAAGCAACCTCATGTCATATTTTGTTGAACAATTCCTAGGATAAGAATTTGAATCAGTAAATAATACTAATATCTAATTGGCACATGCATTATTGAAACTACTGTCTCAATTAAAAGAATAATTAAGCGAGCACAATTTTGCAGTATGTAATATGAAATAGTAGAAATAAGTAAAAAAATCTATTTTCCAGAGAAAGAGAGCAATATAGTTTGGCTATCAGTAAATATAATTACATGTTTATGCAGGAATATATTCAATTCTGTTTCATTTTATTTGACCATTAATAATACTCTTTCTTTTATTAATTTAGTGTGAACAAAAATAAGATCACTTCTCATTTTGCTTTAGGATCTTGCTTCTGAAGGAAAATCAATGTGGCATGCTGATTCAATATGTTAGAAATTTCCAAAGTAATCTTTAATTCATGTACAATTGATACGCACTCTTTATATGAAATTTTCGTGCCTAACTTCTCTATAATTTGCAGCAAGGCTTATTGCTTAAATTTGATAAAGAAGGTGACTCCTCTGCCTCTAATACGTGTACTCTACGGAAAAAAAGGGATAAGCATTCGTGAAAGTCTTGGGCTGTCTGAGATACTTACACCTCAGATGTCTTGCAACAAAAAACCTAAAAAAAATCAAATATGAGAAGCTTGTGAGCTCATGTCATTTTTATATGTGTGTATAGTCTATAAGCTCTAATGGTAACTTATGCAAACTCTCTATTCACTTTTGTTGAATGGTTTGAAATTGACAAGTGAAATTTTGTATCTAAAAACATACGAATCATGTATACTGTCTTGAAGGTGTGTATTGTTATAAAATATAATATGTAAAACTTTGTTAACATTAGATATTAAACATGAGTTATAATTTATGCATGTGAACTCATTAAATTAATTTACACTCCATTTTGAACGGAAGTCGTTTTGATAAAACTAAAAAGCAAGTCTATGCAGGGGATCATGGTTAGTTTTTTTTTTAAAAAAAAAAAAAAAAGAACATAGAAGTGGATTTGTCTTAAAAGAAATTAGAGAAATACTGTAAATACGCCAACGTATCTGCCTTTTATTATGTACTATCCAATTGGAGCCCGTACTCCTCTTCGTTTACCAATAATATCTCGCCACGTAATAGAAATGACAACCGGCAAACACGTGGCAATGCATCATTAGGTACTATCGCCACGATGCATGCCACATCAGACTGCACGTCAATTTCCATTTTTTTCCCACTTCAATAACTAAATTAAAAAAATACCTTAAATAGTGCGGAGAGCTCACCGAATTGGGGTGTTTCAGTCTCAGTCTGTCTCTGTCTCTGTTTGAGCTAAGTAGCCATGACGCTCGGGGTGCGACACCAGCCTAATTTTCTGTCTCTGATTCTTCTTTCTCTGTTGGCGATCACATCCGCGAATGTCTTCTTCGAAGAACGTTTTGATGGTATTTTTAGTTCCTTCACTTCTTAATTATATTTATCCACATATATTCGTGTTTCATTTTCAGTTTCTTGTAGTAGATCGTGATTCGAAATATGATGTTTCTTGCATCTCCAGCAAACTAGCGACTTTAGGTTTCCTTTTGTGCGTTGAATTTTATACAATCTGTTCAGGGATTAAGGATTTTGTGTTTGATCCCGATCTGAAGGCTCTGATTTATACTTTATCAACATTGAATTTCACGTGCAAATGTGGCACTCTAAGAGTAGATCTGTTAACATGTGGACTATTTTGATTTGATTTTGTATCTGTTATTCGTTTTCATGTGTAACCTGAAGTTTTCAGGCTGCTGTGGAAGTGTCAATAAGTGGTTTCTGTCATAATTAAGCTGCTGCGGTTTTGACCAGAGATTTTATTTGTCACAGGAGGTGCTTTCAAAATTATATCTGTACATTCACATTGTTCACTTAGATCGTTGAGTAGTTTGGAACTGTAAACCTAAAAAATCTACAAGTGTGTGTGTGTGTATGTTTTACATCATTGAAGCTGAAATACCTAGAGGTAGAAAACGTAAGTGTCGTGAGTGTGTGTCATGAGTATAAAACTTTAGTGTCGTTAGTGTGTGCCATGCGTGTGTGTGAAGAGGGCCATGCCTGATGGCTACTGAAATTTGCTTTCCCTTTTAGGATTAGCCAATTTAGTTCATTTTCGTGGTTCATCTGTACTTTGTGCTGTTGAATTAACATTTTCCTTTTTCTAACCTTTATATTTTTCATTTTTATGTACCCTCTGATGAATGCTAAAGTTGGATGGGAAAATCGATGGGTTAAGTCTGATTGGAAGAAAGACGAGAACATGGCTGGGGAGTGGAACTACACCGCTGGTAAATGGAATGGCGACTCCAATGACAAAGGTAAACTAAATTACCTATGTATAATCACAATGTGGCATTCCTTCTGATAGCAGTGTTGTTTGCTGTTGTGTTGATATCTGATCTGCTGGCTGAGCTTGAATCATCATGTCTCCGCAGGTATACAAACTAGTGAAGACCACAGATTCTATGCCATCTCAGCTGAGTACCCTGAATTTAGCAATAAGGATAAGACACTGGTCTTCCAATTTTCTGTCAAGCATGAACAGAAGCTTGACTGTGGTGGTGGTTACATGAAGTTACTTAGTGGAGAAGTTGATCAGAAGAAATTTGGTGGGGATACTCCTTACAGGTGATTGATAGATCCCCTTTGGAATATGGACTTCCCTGTTTTACTGTAGATATATTTTATAAATTAACACAGCTGATATGTTTGATGATTTTTGTTCTGTTGCAGTATCATGTTTGGCCCGGATATCTGTGGATACAGCACGAAGAAAGTGCATGCTATTCTGACCTACAATGGGACAAACCACTTGATTAAGAAGGATGTTCCTTGTGAGACTGACCAATTGACTCACGTATACACATTTATCCTCCGCCCAGATGCAACCTACAGCATCCTTATCGATAATGTGGAGAAGCAAACTGGTAGTCTCTATTCTGATTGGAATCTTCTGCCTCCAAAGAAAATCAAAGATCCTGAAGCCAAAAAAGTATCTAGTTATTCATAAACTAGTTTGCTGTTTTACTTTTTGTTGTCAGATTGGTATCATATACTGATAAATTCCAATCTTAATATATTCCCAGCCAGAAGATTGGGATGACAAGGAGTACATTCCCGATCCAGAGGATACGAAGCCAGAGGTAATGCATATTCTCTTTAAGAGTAAAAAAACCTCTTGTTCTATGAAGCTGGTGAGTAGTTTGATTTATACTAACTTCATGTAAGTGCAGGGGTATGATGACATCCCAAAGGAGATCCCAGATCCTGATGCCAAGAAGGTATTCATCTCTCTATTGCCTCAAAATGTTATATATCTTGCATTTTATTGTAGTTAGTAGTTACTGACAAGACGGTGTGTTGATTTAGCCTGAAGACTGGGATGATGAGGAAGATGGTGAGTGGACTCCCCCAACCATTGCCAACCCTGAGTACAAAGGCCCATGGAAGCCAAAGGTATGTGCAAGTTTAAAATTGATGGCAGGTCACATGCTTTGGCAATTGAACTCGATTTTTTTGGGCTAACTTTGTCTAATGTACATGTCTGCAGAAAATTAAGAACCCCAACTACAAAGGAAAGTGGAAGGCACCAATGATTGACAACCCAGGTTCACTTCTGTCTGTATTTTACATAGTTGCAGTAGTTACATAAACTCCTTGAATTTTCAAACTCAAAAAATATGGAGTTAATTGGTGCAATTCATTTGTGGAGTGCATTGAGACTCTTGGTAACATTTGCTACTTCAAAATTTTTATCAGATTTCAAGGATGATCCCGATATCTATGTTTTCCCCAACTTGAAGTATTTGGGCATTGAATTGTGGCAGGTAACTTTTTTTTTTTGTTGCACGTTGCTGCTTCAGTTGATCCATATAAAGCCTATATATGAAACCAAGCTGATTTTCAGGTGAAATCTGGTACCATGTTCGACAATGTCTTGATTACTGATGATCCGGATTATGCTAAGCAGCTAGCTGAAGAAACCTGGGGCAAACAGAAGGATGTAAGCTGTTTTTACTCCCTCAGTCTTTGCTACAAGGCTGAAATCAATGTTGCATGAGTTTCTAAACCAAAATATACACTTGCAGGCTGAGAAGGCAGCATTTGATGAAGCTGAGAAGAAGAGAGAAGAGGAGGTACTGACTTTGTCCATAGCCTGTTTGCTATGTTTTATTTGTATAAGGAATATATGAAACTGGTCTTTTTGGTGCCTTTCTGTTTGAAAGAATACTAACTCTGGAATTACACCTTCTGTCTGTTGGACCCCTTTGCCAGGAATCAAAGGATGAGCCAACTGATTCTGATGTAAGTTTTGGAACTGATTTTATGTGACTTCAATCCAGAATCAATTATACTGATCCTAATGAAGGTAACCTATTTTTCAGGTTGAAGATGAGGATGACACTGATGAAGGTGGGGAAGACTTCGATACTGAATCAAAGACAGAAGCAGAGGAAGACACCGCTGAAGCCAAGAAAGAGGATGCACATGTAGGTTTCATCTCACTTAATGTCACTCAAATTAAGTTTGACAAAATATTAATTCCATTGTGCTGTGTTCGCAGGATGAGCTCTAAGGAGTGAAGGTAGGGACTCTAGGGTGTGAACAAAGTGTGATGTCCCGGAGTCTGGCGTCAAATGCTTCTTAAGTTTTTTTCTCTCTCTCTCTTTTTTTTTAAATTTTTTTTATATATTTGTAGTTTTAGGAATTTTCTGTTAGGTAAGCAAACCGTTGAAGACTGAAAGCCAAAAGTGATGCTGTTTTGCTTCAATCACAATTGACTATTTCGGCTGATTAGAGCAGAGGAAATATGCTTAATTTATTTTGATCATGTTTATGGTTTGGACGAATTAAGCTGCCAGTTATAGCAAGTTTCTTCCAAATATGATTGATTGCGAAAGAATTTCCTTGATTTGGCCATGATTAAAAAAAAAAAAAAGGAGTAGAGAAATGATCATATCAATATAAATAACAGGAGAATATTCGCAGGACAAATTCTGTGCAACAGCAACTGGTAGTTTGGGTGAGGAATGGCGTTAGTGTTGTTTTGGACTCCGGGCCCCACTCGAGCCCGTTTTCTTTCATTTAAAGTTAGGGGTAGTAATGTTGAAGGTTATCCATTTATCTAACTCATTTATATATTCACATTGTTTTTTTAGGTGCTTCAAATTTTTGTGAGTTCTAATGTAACTTTAACATAAAATTTATTAAAATTGTGACTTTTTTATACAAAATTTTGTAATTTTTTTCATAAAAAGTTGTATGTATAAATTGTGTGTAATAAATATACAAAGTTGTAATTCTATCCTTTAAAAAATTATTAAAAATATGAAATTATTTTACAAAATTTAGTATGCATTCATGTGAATTTTATTTTATCAAAAGGAAGTTTAGAAATAATAAAAGTTTTAATCCTTATAGTTTTATTAAATTTATAATTTAATCCTTATAGTTTTATTTTATGTAATTAAATCTTTATTGTTAACTTATAATAGAAATTAACTTAAGAGTCCAATTTCTTTGGTCATACTTCACTAATAATTTCTAAATAAAAAACATACTTATTACCATGTAGATTTTTTTTTCTAAAAAAAAATAATGAAAATAATTTTTTATATGATAAGTAAAAGTTAATAAATGATTTTTGATGAGGTAAATATAATACGTCAGTAAAAGTAAAATACTAGTATTAATAGACATGTTGAATTTTGTTAGTTGAATGTGACATTAATTGATAACGATAATTTAATTACAAATAATTTTAAATTTTATGATATAATTATATAAAATGAAATTATAAAGATTAAATTAGAAATTTAATAAAATTACAAAGTCTAAAGTGTTTGTTACCCCCACAGTTCGATCTACAAAATGAATTGGACACTTGTTAGCTACCCCCACTACAAAATGAATTGGACACTTGTTAGCTAGAAAAATTTAGATAAAATTGCACACGAATGATATAAAATTTATAATAATATTAAACAGATAAATGATTATTTGAATTTTGTAGTTGATCTATGATTCCACTTATAGATTACGTTTACATATGTGAAGATGATTACACAAACATATCATATTACAGAAGTTAAGATGATCACACGAACATATCATATCGTAGAAGTCACTCCTCCTTTCTTACCTTAACTTTTACAGAGAATTTTAGGATATAGTTTATAGACAGATGGGAGTACACAATAGTATAGAGTATTAGGAGTAGGGACCCAATAAAAATTAAATGAACTAGGTAATGATCTAACCTATTAGTGAAAGACTCCAATACTCAATTTGGGCCAAAGTGCCACTAATAAAGCTTAACCTTTATCATCACAAATGTGTTACTATATTTTAATACTCTTTATAATTTCTGAATTATTAAATCCATAATGAAAAAATAATTTTAACAAAATCCCACTCGGACCACATAATTCATAAATTATGACCGTTTTAATAAATGTCAAAGTGAGTTAAAACACTATTACATCCATAGGTTTAAATTTAAATCATAAGTGTTTAACAACATAGAATATTATATCCGATAGGGACATTAACATCATACACATTACACACCTACATTTTTCTAACCAAAATTTAATTTAAGAAGTGCATAACAAGATTTACATAACAGTAAATCTGATTATATGTAAATCTCCACATAATGGTCCTAGTATTTGCCAAATGATAATCAATGTTCTCAATATGATAGTGAGACATGGGCTAAATGTCTCCAATAACATGTCATAACCAAATAATGTGCATAAATAACAATATATGACAGTATCATGAATATTTCATTGATACATATCTCAAGATAAACAACAAATGTAATTACATTAAATACAACACTCCCACTAATCCAGTACATCAAAAGAATTAGTCAAACCTATATTAATTACATAATCATGATACATTTCAGCTACTTAGTCTTTGGTCAGTGGATTCACAAGCATTTGATGTATGGAAATATAATCAATAAAAGTAATATGTTCTCATATCTTCTCTCTAACAAACTGATACTTAACATCAAAATGTTTTATGTGGACAGAACTTTTATTATTTAGAGAAAAGCTAACAATGACAGAATTATCGTAGTAAATGGTTAAAGGCGTCAAGATGTTCTCAATAATATTAAAATTAGTGATAAAATTCCTTAACTATATAGCTCCACAAGTAGCTTTTGAACATGTGATGTACTTTGCTTCCATAGTGGAGGTTGTTGTAAGTAACTACTTAACACTTTCCACGACATAGCTCCTCCTGCCTATAAAGACGTATTTGGAAGTGGATTTGTGACCATCTGGACATCTAATGAAATGAGCCTGAGTAGCCTTTAATCATGAAATCTCTTGATCTCCTATAAGTCAGCTTATAATTTTTTGTACCTTACAAGTACCTCATTACTCTTTTAATAGCAATCCAATGCCTTTAACTAGGATTGCTCAAGTATATCCCTAGTACACCATCAGCAAAAACTATATCAAGACATGTGCACACTTGAGAATACATCAAGCTACTTGCGGCGGACACATATGGGACATTCTTCATCTTTTTTCTTTCTTCATCACTTTAAAGACGTTAGGCTTTTGAGAAGATTTCACCTTTTTGAATAGGTACTGAAACTTAAGAGCACATTGCCATATTCCATATGCTTTAGCAATTGGATCTATCATGTATGCCAAGTTATGTACTTGTCTTGATGTCTCATATGTTTTAAGCATGACAAGTAGATACCAGCCAGATCTTGGTGAACATCACTGGATTGTTGTCAAGGATATCCTTAACTACTTGGAAGGACTAAGGATGCATTCCTGGTATATGGAGGTGAAAAGGAACTAGCAATAAAAGGTTACACTGATGCCAATTTTCAATCTGACAAAGATGTCTCTAGGTCGTAGTCAGGTTATGTGTTTTACCTAAATGGTGATGCTATAAGCTGGAAGAGTTCAAAGCAAGAAACAATGGCCGATTCTACCATAGAGGCTGAGTATATTGCTACCTCCGGTGCAATTGAGGAGGTTATTTGGATCAAGAAGTTCATTATTGAACTTGGCATTATTCCTAGCATTATGAAGCCAGTAGATCTTTATTGTGATAATAATAAGGCCATTGCACACACTAAGGAACCCAGATCTCTCTAGCAATCCAAGCATATACTTCGGTGTTTCCATCTCATTTGTGAAATCATTGACAGGGGAGATAGGAAGATATGCAAAGTATCGACAAACGATAATGTCGCCAACCCACTGATAAAGCTTCTGGCGCAACAAAAGCATCATAATCATACTAGATCCCTTGGTATTAGATACATAAGTGATTGGCTCTAGTACAAGTAGGAGATTGTTGGTGTATGCCCTAAGAGCCAATCATAAGATGATTATATGAGCATATATTGTATCATGTTTTATTTTATATATATGAGGCATTTCTAATTATTATGTTTGTTTTTTTCTACATCTGTGTAATATGAATGAACATAATATTTGTCCTTAGGATAGTTATTTCTATAAACACTATTCTTAAATGTCTCTAGTCAAATATTATTGTGAATTGGAATACAAATGATACATGGAGACTAGTATGTATGTTGGCTAATGGCCAAATCTTACTGGTCATGGATATGAGATATCAAACCAACACATGTGTACATGTTAAAGAACAAGTGCATTAGATATACCCGTCATAAGAATGCAACATGGACCATCGTATGAGTGTTATAAGCAAATTCTCATAGTGACAATAGTGTATGTGGTCCTTTGACCTGAGATCACTATGATTCCCTATATGAGAAGTTATATACTTTGACACCACTTAGTGTAATCTATAACAAGGTTGACTACAAAGTCAATTATTAGGTATATTACTAATCATGCAGAGGGATGTGAGTGACCTACATGGGATTTTGTCCGTCCTTCATGAGAAGAATGATATTTGTGGGCTCCTTAATTGAGTATGACTACAAAATACATCGTTGTGCTCAAATGAGTCAATATGTGATATTGATCTCATTTGTTTTGGGTTAGTCAACTCAAGGATCAAGTAACACATAAATTGAACTATAAAGAAGGTGACATGTTCTATGCCTCAAGTTTGGTCTAGATATTAAGGACAAAGGGACTAGACTACATGGAAACATTGGTCACGAAAAGGTTATGTCGAATCACTAACATTCTTGTCACTTGGGTAATGCTAGATACCACTCATTATTTGTGATTCTAAAACATGATTTTAAGGTCAATACTAATGTGATGGGAACTTATAAGGTCACACATAAATAGTGAGTCAAAAATTGGAGTTATTATAGTATTATTGGGAGTCCTAGTTAGACTAGAACTCCTAATTGGGATAAGGCCAATATGATTTGGCTTTTACTAAAGTTATAATACATTAGAGTGATTATTGACTAAAATCATTTATTGGACCTAGCCAATAATTCAAGGTCAATGTATTCAACTATCATGATACATTGGATTGATTATTGACTTGAACCATTCATTGGACCTAACCAATAATCCAAGGCCAATGTATTCAACTATTATACTACATATGAACTGATTATTAACTATAACCATTCATTGGTCCTAGTCAATAATCCAAGTCCAATGTATTCAACTCTCTTAAGGAGTTTTGGTTAGAGACTGCCTATAAATATAATCTTATGAAATCCTAGTTAGATAATCTAATGCATAGATAAGAGGAATATAAGAGAGGTAGAACCGAAACAAATCCAGTTACTAGCACTTCATGATAGTTAAATTGCTTCATTTGATTCATTCACAGATTGAGTTTTTGGTTAGAAACTGTAGAGACATAACTCTATTAAATTGTGTTTGTGATTCAAATCGTGGTTGAATTTGTAATTCATATCATGGTTGAGTTCGTGATATAGAATCATAGAGGTATGATAAATTTTGTTCGCTAGGTTATGAAAGCAGTTATGATTGCAACATTTCTATAGCAAGATCTTTTGTCACACTACAAAGGTATGACATTTACCACTAATTTATGGGGTTCTTCATATGGATCCTTGGTGGCTTTCAGAGGATTTATTTTAATTTTCTGTTGTGCATGCTCCTCCAAAACCTAGCAATACATGTTTTAAACTTAGAGGGATTATTTATTAGTGGATTCAAGCTTGGTTTAAGCTTAGGAGTGGATATACACCTTGAAGATGATTTTTCAAGGGAGAAACACTATAAATCTTATGTTTGATTCTTTTTTTCCTACTCTCTTCATTTTCCAACATTTTATATTAGGTTGGTAATCTTACTCTTATTAATATTATTTATCTAAGGATGTGTTCTATTAATTGCTTCAAAATTGTTGTTGAAATTGTTGATCCTTTTGGTTCCTTGATTTTGACATGCTTAATTTTTATCATTGAAATTTATTGAATATTCTTTACTTCATTTTTTATGTTGTTATCTAGATATTGGTATACTTAAAAGAGTAATATCCTTCTATGTATGTGCTTATTGAAGTTCACCCCCTCTTAAACATGCGTTGTGTTGTCTTACAGTATCTATTTTGCAAATTATTCTATCTTCTTATATTCAACATCTTTTTTTGTTCGTTTAAATGTATAATTAGTGTTGATAATATTTTGTAGTTCTCTAAATTTCCTGAGAAGTGGCTCGAGAAGGAAAAACAACTGTAATTGTAACTACAACATTTTTAACTAGAATATGAGAGGAATTAATTTTCTACAAACTGTTAATTTTTTTTAATCTAGGATTCATTAATTAAATATTGAGCAATTTTCACGTAACATAAGATATCTTTCTGATATAAAAAAGGTTTACATTAGTGTGTTGTAGATGGCTATGTTTATAAATAGGAAACATGCAAATATGATCGTGTTTAACATAATGAATATAGGTAATATGGTAATATAATCACAACTTCACTTTACGAGGCCATTCTTTAATCCACCGCCGTCCTGATTGATTGAAAAAGGTTGTCAGTTTAGAATTCCTGGATAAAGGGGCATGTTTACAATTTTAGTCAATGAGGTGCTGTAAGTAAAATGTTATTTATCATTCCTGACCCTCTGAGGCCTTACCAATTCATCAGTGCAATACAAAAATCACCCACAAGTGACACTGCCTTTGAAGTGTCAATAGAGAGGAGGGATCTATCTAAAATTGTAAGAGTTTTACCAAAGTTGGAGAAATAAAAAAGAAAAGGCTGGAAAACAACTAAGACAGTAGGTTCTAAATTAATGTTTACCGAGATGAACATAAAATATAAAATAAGGGCAGCCATTAACTTCCTTGTGTCCTTGGAATTCACCAAAAATGTAAAATCAGGAAAACAGCGCAAGGGCAGGGCATTAAACTCCTTAAACTCCAATTGTTATGCCGCAACTTTGACATTATCTTGGTATTTTTTTTCTTTCTTTAGTATCTTGCATTTAAATTCCAATTATTATGTTGGTGTCATTAGTGGTTCAATTTTTTCCTTTTTTAATATCTTAAATTTAAACTCTAATTATTATATTAACTTTGTTAGTGGTATAATAACATTCGACATCATTTCTTTTTTCGTTATTAATGTTTTGAATTTGAACGCACAATGTTACACATATAATTTAGTACTCCTGTTGTTTAAAAAAAAAAAAAAAAAACTCCCATTATTATAATAGATACAATCGAATAGTATAAAATTAGTTAGGAATGCGGCGCCGGCATTCAATTTTATCATATTCTTAGCTGCTTTAGATGCTTGGAACGGAAGGCAGTGGATGCTGATTGTACTATAGGCTGAGTTTCAGCTACCCCGTTTGCTGGTCAAGAATTCTTTATTCTGATTCTAGACTTTTCCATATTACCTTTACATCCAATACCAAAACACTTGCTATTATCATAATAATTTAATAATTCCATCTCATGTTTGAGATCTAAAACCAAAAGATGAGACTCTTGTGCTTCCAGAAAATCTGGTTAGTTGTTGCAAAGTGGCATACAATTGGACCTTACAATATCATCCTATGACAATCAAGGGTGTTCCTAGCACTGTTTTGCTATTATTATTATTATTATTATTTCTCATGTCTCTTGCTTTACACTAGATCTATTCATGATTCAATTAGAGCAAGCTTGGGTCAGAATGCATAAGATATAATGGATTTTAAGTCTAAGTTCAAATCTAGACTCAAATAATTTTAAGTTTATTTATAAATCAGGATCTAAGTTCATGAATATGGATAAAACTCAAATTTAAATCTATGTACCCTTAATAAATTAGCAAAGCTTTTAATATATGAGGATATTTATTTTATAATACAACTTATTAGATACTATCTTCTTCTAAAAAAAAAAAGAATTTACATAACAATACATTACAATAATTATTAAAATAATATTTAAAATATTAAATCAATTAATTTTGAATTCTTAATTTAAAGATTTTAAAATTTTTTTATAAATATAATTAAGAATTGAATTTATGCTTAATTCAAATTAAACTTGGACTTAACTTATAACATACAAAGACTCGGCCCAATTGATGGACTTAAACCCATGATCCAACATAATGAATTGGATCAATGACCTATTAGATTTAACCCAATAAACTCTCATGCCTTTAAATTCATGAACACCTTTATTTAACACTAAAAAATCCTCTTTGATGGGTTGTAAGAGCAACGATCAAAACTAGAAATGACAAATGAACCAAATCAAATACATTAGTAATTTATTGTAAAACAGTCTCGAATATTGAGAATGAAATTGGTCAAAATCAGATCAAGTTGTCTTTGCTCTTAATCCCTGAACGATGATCTACAGAAGTAAGCACATCAAACTCCCAGCTGAATTAAATTATATTGGAATGAAAATTTCTCTGATATATTAAGCTAATAACATGACTCTAAGAACAGGTCCAACTTAGAGCAGTTTGAAGACTAGCCCTCCATGAGTTGCAAAGAAAGGAGCAAATACCAATGATTCAACAGCCATCAATTTGATCAAAATGTTGAGTGAGGGACCAGAAGTATCCTTGAGAGGGTCTCCAACTGTGTCTCCTATGACAGCTGCTTTGTGAGCGTCTGAGCCCTTTGGACCCAGCGATACAGCATGCTCGGAAGCACCAGCCTATAGCCACCAAAAACAATGTGCAATGTCAATTCTACACACAAGTGACCAAAAAACTTAGTAGGGTTTCTTATGTTGCAAGACATCATAGGATTTCTTTTTCTACCTCTATATATTTCTTTGCATTATCCCATGCTCCACCAGTGTTTGAAGCTGAGATTGCCACCTGTGAAATAGCAATAAATATGAGTATTATAGCCTCCTACTCATCAACTACGTAACGGTTAACAGAACAGAAACTGGAAAAAAAAAAAAAAAAAACACACATGGGGTAAAGAATACACCTGTAAAAGAATATAAAGGAAAATGATAAAGTCATTTAATTTTTACCCTTGTGTGCATAGTCAGCAAAATTTTTGAACATGTCACACCAGTGAATAAGTGGGGAAGTTTAAATCAGATTTTGCCGACTGTACAGTGAGCTTTAGTTTGTGAGAAAATTAAGTGCAGCATTACTCAAACATAAAAGCATGTATACCTGCACACCAGAAACTAGAGAACCAGCCAGAACTCCGGCTAGAGTTTCTACTCCAAAGAAGGTTCCAGCAACAAGTGGTGCAAGCAAAACCAAAGCACCA
>JANHAO010009866.1:0-18063 GCA_026873985.1 Saraca asoca
AGTTATCAGGTATACACATGATGGTTTGGTTGGCAGTTGGATAGGATCATATGTATGTGTATATGTTGTTTGGCTGCCCAGTGGAACAAGAATGTGTTATCCTGGGCCACTGTTGATTTTGTTATATTGTATAGGTGTTAATGGGCACATAGCCCCTTTTTGTATATTTTGGCATTTTGCCAGAGGTCTGAAAAACAGAGGAGGTTCTGCCAGATTTTCTGTAGAATCATAATGAATGAAATTAGTCATATTTTGTTGAATTTATTGTTTCTAGTGTAAATTGCATGGTTAGGCTTGGAAGGCTTTACCGATGACTTCCTACACCGGTTACATGCCATAGGTTGGGATGTGACATATATACACCTTCTGTTGCAATATAATCAGTCATCTAAAATACAGTATGATACCCTTTCTTTCATAGGATTTATATGTTAGAATTCAAAAAAAATCCATATATGGAACTTTTACAAGGACATTATTTAAGGTAGAGCCATATTTCTAGTCTGCCTCTTTAGTTGTCTTCATGAATCATGTACGCTTCAGTTTATGGATTGGTTATCCATGAAATTCACATTGCATTTTGATTATAAACTAAGCAATCATCATGAATTGGTGCTTCAAACAAATGAATACCCCATTTGGGATGGAAGCAAGCTTTTCTTGCTTCTTCTAGCCCAAAGGGTTTTTGGGTGAGAAGGAAAAAAATTGCTCTTTCCACTTTCAAGTTTTAAGCCCACTTTTTACATTTGTATTCTTATTTTTAAATTACATAGTTTGATTCAAAATTCATATCTTTATTAATTTAATACTTATTAGTAAATTTTTAATATTTTTGACAAAATATGAAGCCTTAAATTAAATTTTAACAAATTTTCAAATTCAAAATTAAGTTTACAAAAAAGTTATCAATATTTGGTAGAATTTTGGAATTGTATTGCTTTAAAGTTAAAAATGATGATTAAATTGGTTACTAATTTTGACACAGCCCAAAGTAGCCTTTGGCCGATGAATGAGTGGAGAAAGACGAGCAACCCAAGTCAAGTCAAGAAGCAGTCACTAAGTAAAGACAAAAGCCCAGGCCCAAGATGAATGAGACTTGATCATTAAATAGAAGCTAAGTAAATCAATCCCTTAATTGTCACACAATAATTGGTGTGACCCGAGGCATATACAAACAGTGTGATTGTATTAACCACCAAGCGAAAATCTCACTCATACCACAAGTATGCCAACAACACGTGGCCATTCATCATTTATTTAGAAGCATGACAATTGACATACCCATCATCTATATAAACAATAAGGTATTTCCTCTTTATATCATCTCTTTTACACTCACTGAAAATTTACCTGAGAATTAATTTGAGCATTAAAGTGTACTCAATGGACCACTTCTGTCTTGTATGGCTGATTTTGTTATATGCGCAGGTCATCCTTTCATCGGCTTTTATTCACTAGGTTAATCATTCTTAGTAGGAGAGTTTCATTTGACATCATCTATGGCTTTCCCGACCACCTAATGCCATAATGTTCTCATTTGCATTCTACTTGTGCTTCATCTCCAGAAAGGCATTGCCATTGTGAAAGGGCTCGTGACAAGCATCATTGGGACCAAGTAGTAAAGGAAGCTTGTAGAATTACCACTGAGCTCGAGCATAACATAGTTGGAAGCTCTCCATCACATGTAGACCTAGCCTATTCCTCCTTTCACTTCTTGCTCTCCAAGCCTTGCTTTTGTCAAAGTTAACCTAGCCACCACCCCCATATTCAATCCTCAGCTTACCTTACCCCATCACATGTCTGAGTTGCACCACCACTAGCCATGCCCAGCACCCCTTAGCCTAAACAAATTCCTAACCTAGTTGTCCTCCTTACGTTGAACAACCTTACCACCCTAATGTTAAACCACCATATCTTTGATCCACATTCCCTACAAATTCCAAATCCAATTATCCAACCCGTCTCAATCATCACCAAATCTCTACTAAATATGGCCGATTTCAACCACCATGTGCAAAACCATGTCATTCATACACACGAGCCTTATGACTCGTTAAACTCAATTATTAACCTCACTTAAGGCTTAAAGTAACTGTCTTCTTGCCATAAAGAGAACCACCCCTTCTCGACAACAGTGATGGTTGCTCATTTGCCTACCCACTTGAAGCCATTAACCTATATAGATCCTTATGACGGAATGTTAGACCCCCAAGAGCATCTGGGGGCATTTCGGGCATTAATGTTATTATCAGGAGTCCTAAATGTCATCGTGTGTCACACCTTCTCTACCACCCTAAAGAAGGCCTACTTATGCTGGTTTACAACCCTACTGAGACAGTACATTGATAGTTTTCGCTAGCAAGTTGATGCATTTTCTACCCATTTTGCGACTAGTAGGACACCTGCAAAAATGTCATGGGCCTTGGTAAGTTCCCAGCAGGGGTATCATGAGATGCTTACTAGCCATTTTAATGCCCAGGTTCTAGAAATCAAAGACCTCAACGAAGGCATGGCAGTACACCAAATCAATTCTAGTATGGCCACTTTTCTTTCTCTTTAGACAAGTAGCATGCAGTTTTTCTCTAAATTTTTAGCCTGATCAGAGAAGTATATCAATGTTGAAAAAGTTGAACTCACTTGATAACAAGTCAAATGAACATAATCTAATAGTGCACTAGCCAAAAATAGAGTGCTTGAGCGGGAGAAAGCAAACCTTCTCAATAGATGTCACAATAACTACGAGCTGTTGAATGCATGGATCGATCGTATCATGCAAGACGTAAGAACTACTAATCTGATGAAATTTCCCCCACAGAAATGGATGAAAATCACTTACAGACAAATTAAAATTTTGTAAATTCCACCATGATTATAAGCACTATACATATGATTGTGTAACTCTGAAGGAGGAAATAGAGGTGCTTATAAGGAAAGGCAACTCTCAAAGTATAAGAAATTTTGAATAAGAGAAGATAGAGAAAAAGAAGGAGTGAATGAGCTAGATCATTTGCCATAACCCGCTTGGGTAGAAAGCAAACAAGTTAAGGCAGCCTCTCTAGTCTTAAGGATAGTAGAAACCATTATAGAGGCTTTGTCAGAAGAAAAACCTCTCAGAATGCCAGGAAAAGATGCCTCCAAATGGTAAGGGCAGTAGATAGGAAGAAAAGAAGAGAGTAGTATGAACTGATCTGTTTCATAGAAAATGACTTCAAGGATATTGATCGAGACCCTGACTATCTAATGGTAATCCGAGCACTAGTACATAACTTTATAATCAAGAGGATACTTGTTGATAAGGAAAGTTCCACTGACATTTTATATTTATATTCTACTGATGCTCTCAATATTCCAAAATGCATATATAAACCTGTTGTATACAAAAATAGCCTCGCGAGTCCACATTCCCGGGCATGCCAAAGGCACTCAGCGAAGCAGCCCCGACACTGTCCCGCAAAGCGAGCCTCACCTTATGGGGTAGTGATGCAACGGAGTCATTCGCACAATCCCTCAGAATGGCCCTTGCCATAAGGCAACGATCCAGCGACCCCATGACCCAACGAGAAGGTCACGAGACCAGCTCAACAAGCAGTCAATAACTCTGATCGAGCCCGCTACCTTGCTACAGCATTGCCAAGCTCGCTACAGCGGTTCCTGCAATGCCTCCGAGCTAGGAATCCCTGCTCAGGGTGCCCAGCACCTCGCTTGGCACAGCGACACCAACCAGTAGACGCTGATAGACATAAGTCTATAGCCAACCTAGGGGCCCACCCTACAGCCTACATTCTGTTGTAGCTAAATTGTAGCCTCTTTATTGTCTTATCCATTTATGGTTTGATGTAACACAACTGTAGCTTGTAATTAATGCATGTAACCCCTCCTTCCTCTATATATAGGATTACATTGTTAGAAGAAAGGAGAGGCAGTAACTCTGTAAGCAGAAGCTCTACTAAAATCACTTCTTGAACATTAATAAAAAATTTTCCGTGGACGTAGGATCCGGTGTTGCTCAGATTTAGCCGAACCACGTTAAACTTGCTGCTTCATTGTCTCTTCTTCCTATCTGTCCATCTTTCCTTGCATTCCAGAGACAGCATTGGTTCCCTAAACTCATCCCCTGTTGGCTGAGATTTGGGTCCTCCGTACAAACCAAATTTCACCATCAACATTTTGGCACCGTATGTGGGGACCATATGCTCTCTAAGATCCCTGTCATAGCCTAACTATGGCCAAAGGAAGAACGATTCGAAGCTCTACCATTCCAATTTCCTAGCAGCATATTATTGCACTCGAAACTCAAGAGGCTCAGACGCCCGATTAGTCCCAATCGGCACTTAAAAACACAGTTAGAAAGTTAGCTAAAACTATTAAGGTGCTTGCTCAAGCACAGGCACAGAATGCTCAAAGATAGGAATAAGTCATGGTGTAACTCTAGCAGTTTTGTGAGGAAGCTTAAAGAGGCATTCACAACAAACGTGACGACCAGCAACTGGGGGGCTCCCAACGAGCAGAAAGCTCTGCCCCTTAGCACGAAGGACAGCATCCCATGATGGAAGAAGTTCTCCAAAGGCTGAAACAGCTAGAAGAGCATCCGTAACCTCAGAGCTGCCAACCTCATAATGAGGAGATCTCTCCATTTTCTATAGAAATCGAGACACAATCTCTCCCACAGAAACTCAAAGTGCCCGTTATCCCACTGTATGACAGGAACAGTGATCTGAGCGACCATCTGGACACATTCAATACCCAAATAGACCTTCAGACAGTCGACCCCTAGTGAAGTGCCAAGTCTTTCTTGCCACATTAGGGGTAGCGCCTCGAGCATGGTTCAGGCGCCTTTTGGCTCACAGTATCGACAGCTAGGAGGAATGCCAAAATAAATTTGTTGATCAATACCAAGCATTGAAGAAGCAACTCACGCCTCTTTGTCATCTCGCAATGGTTTTCCAGCATAAGGATGAATCACTCAAAAACTATGTGATCCGATTCAGGCATAAGGCTAACTCCATAGAGAATCTCTCAGAGGAAAGCATTTTGACGGCCATTTCAGTGGGACTTCACAAAGATGGCAAGCTGTACAGAAGCCTCTACAAGTCCCCCACTTGAGACCTCATTGAATTTTATGATCGGGTGACCAAGCAAATAAGATGAGAAGAAACCTTTGGAACGGAGGATCCTAAGCATAAAATGGGCCATAACGATCCCATCGTGAGCAAAAAGAGGGGTAGTGAGAGTCACGACAACCCCGCTCCTCATCTCGCGAAGAAGGTGAAACCTCAGCGACCTCAAGGCTGCTTCAAAACTTACAGCATCCTATCAGACACACAGGACAAAATCTTTACCGCAGAAAGGCATAATGAAGACTTTGGAAGGCCCAGACCATTGAAGGCATCTGTCAAGTCTAGAGACCAAAGTAGATTTTGTACTTATCACAATGAGGCTGGACACACCACCTCAGAGTGCCGGACACTGAAAGACGTCATCAAAGACCTCATCAGAAGAGGCTAACTATAGGATTATGTGGTAAGATCATCGGGACAGTGCGCCTAGCAGGCTCAGCGAGTTGCCACCCAAGAGTCTGGGCCCTCCATCCAAACCATATTCTGATCCTTTAATGTGCACCTGTTATCGATGGTGTCCAGTTGCACTGACTGTTGTACGCTGAATCAATGAAAATTGTCGATTAGCCAAGCATTATGTAGACAAAAGTTTTTACTTTGTCTTTGCATCATCGCCACAGCAAACGGTTCTCACTTCGCTACGGCATCATCGCTACAGCGAATGGTTCTCACCTCACTACATCGTCATTGCCTTAGCAAATGGTTTTCACCTTGCATGCGACCTCTCTCTCACTCACAACAAGCTGAGTAATCAGAAAAATAAAGTGCACCCAATTGACCGAAAAGAGAAATTCTCATTAATTATCAAGCTTACATATAGCAATGCGCGAAGCATTTGTTACAGTATCTGAAAGAATAAAAGCTCATTCAGCAAAAAAGACCTCGACTCAGTGAGGCAACAGTACATCAAGGGAAAAAGATTGAAAGTCTGGTACTATGATTCTTGTAAAAAAATAGCCAAAAGGCCAGCTACCAGTCATCGGGCTCGCGCCTAGCAAAAGAGCAGCAGCCCCAAAGTTCCTTCTACTTATATTCCTCCGGCACGTCCTCATGAGCCAGACACAGTAAATCAAAAAGTCGTAGAAGCTAGCTAGCCAGGCAGCTACACCACAAGCAATGGTCGGAAAAGGTGGCCAAAAGTCACCGCGAGATCTCCCAGGAGCCCATCTGGCAGACTCTGTGATGAAGCCACGTGCAACAGGCTATCCATGCTTCTCGACACTCTACAATAGGCCATCCATGTCTCACCAAGCTTCACCGAAAGTAGAGACACCAAAATAACAAAGGCATTTCAATCCCCTTCATCGAGTCTCCCTGGGATGAAAGAAAGAATGTCCCAAGCTATAAATAGACCCGCTCAGCCCCGTGAAGAATCTAAAAGGTACCTACCTTAATCTTCATCCAACGGCCCGAAACGAGAGACAATGCCACGCCAACAGCCAGAAATGGCAAACAGGAGAAAGCATGGTCTAAAGCAAAATGAAAAGACGTCTGACAAGACATCTCAGTCAAAGAAGGACACTGATTGGAGATACAAATCAATCCTTGAAAACCTATAACTCCTGGCCCATAAAGCAAACTGAGAGTTAGGGGGCTTATGTTATATACAAAAATAGCCCCGCGAGTCCACATTCTCGGGCACGCCAAAGGCACTCAATGAAGTAGCCTCGACACCGTCCCATGAAGTAAGCCTCACCTCGTGGGGTAGCGATGCAACAGAGTCATTCGCACAATCCCTCAGAGTGGCCTTCACCGTAAGGCAGCAATCCAGTGACCCAGCGACCTAACAAGAAGGTCACAAGACCAGCTCGACAAGCAGTCGATAACTCTGCTCAAGCCCGCTACCTTGCTACAGCAGCGCCAAGCTCGCTACAACTGTTCTTGCAATGCCCCCGGGCCAGGAATCCCTGCTCAGGGTGCCCAGCACCTCACTTGGTATAGTGACACCAAGCAGCAGACGCTGATAGACACAAGCCTACAGCCAACCTAGGGGCCCACCCCACAACCTACATTCTGTTGTAGCTAAATTATAGCCTCTTTATTATCTTATCCATTTATGGTTTGATGTAACACATCTATAGCTTGTAATTAATACATGTAACCCCTCCTTCCTCTATATATAGGATTACATTGTTAGAAGAAAGGAGAGGTAGTAACTCTGTAAGCAGAAGGTATACTAAAATCACTTCTTGTACATTAATAAAAATTCCACCGTGGACGTAGGATTTGGTGCAGCCCAGATTTAGCTGAACCACATTAAACTTGCTGCTTTATTGTCTCTTCTTCCTCTCGGTCCATCTTTCCTTGCATTCCAGAGATAGCATTGGTTCCCTGAACTCATCCCCTGTTGGCTGAGATTTGGGTCCTCCGTATGAACCAAATTTCACCATTAACAAAACCTTACACAGACATTTTGATTAGTTTAACAGGAGGATAAGTTCAGGTGGAAGGAACAACAACACTGAGGCTAACCTTGGAAACTTGACCATTGACTAAGAATCTAGATGTCAACTTTCTAGTCATGGCTACACCAAATAATGCTTACAACATGATCCTAGGGTGGCCATCTTTGAATTAAGAAGGACCCATTGTCTCTACCCTTACTTGTTAATGAAATTCCCAATGATAGAAAGGATTGGAGATGTTCGGGTTGATCAATAAATGGCTCGTATATGCTATATGGCCTGCTTGGCTAAAAGCAAAGAAAGCACTAGTGGGATGAAGCTAATGGCTGTTAACCCATTGGATAATGAGTGTCAATAGATAGACTTAACTTTACTCGATGTTCGATAAGATAACTCTTGTTGATCAAAGCTGGGCTTAGATTTTGAAGAGGTACAAATTTTTTAGGAGAAGGATGAAAATATAGTAAAGATAGGGGTCGAGCTCACAAGAAAGGATCGAGAGAGGAATACATTGAAGTTTTTGCATGGATGCCTACAGATATGCCAAGAATTGACCTAAGCATAGTCTATCATAAGCTATCGATTGACCCTAGCACTAAACCTGTGTAGCAAAAAAAGAGAAATCATGATGTTAAAGGGTAACGTAAGTTTATGGATGCATTTATAGGGTGCAATCAACTTAGGATGCACTTAACAACAAAGATAAAATGACATTTATAACTAATCAAGGGATTTTTTGCTATAGAATGATGTCGTTTGAACTGAAAAATGTAAGGGCAATGTATCAAAGTATGATGAATAAAGTATTCTTAGATTAGATAAGCAAGAACATGGAAATTTATATTGGTGACATGTTGATTAAGTTAAGAAGCTTAAAGCAACACCAGGTGGATTTGGAGGAAATGTTCAAAATTATGAGAAAATACTAGATGAGGCTGAACTTAAAGAAATCTGAATTTGGAGTAAAAATAGGAAAGTTCTTAAGGTTCATACTAATCCAGCTGGGCATAAGGGCAAACCTATCTAAGTGTCAAGCTATTATTGACATGAAGAACCCATTGACTATAAAGAAAATATAGGTGGTCAACAGAAAGATCACTCATTTCATGCATTTTATATCTAAGTCAGCTGACAAACATGCTCCTTTTCTTAAAGTCACTTAAAAATGTTAAAAATTTTAAGTGGACCAATGACAGTGAAAAAGCCTTTTATAAACTAAAAAAGTACTTAGTCGTGCCATCTGTACTATTTCAACCAAATCCTAATGAAGTATTGTATTAATACTTGTTAGTAGTTGTGGATGCAGTAAGCTTCGTGCTTATGCAAGAGGTGGAAGGAGAATAGAAACCAGTTTACTTTACAAGTTGCAAATTGCATGGGACCTAAATGAGATACCAAAAAATAAAAAAATTAGCCTTTGCCTTACTAACAACATCCAAGAAGTTGAAGCCTTACTTTCAAAATCATCAGATAGTTATTCGAACAACCACCTTTGAGGGCAGAAGAAGTCAAATCGAGAGGCTAAGATTATACATACATCTATGGCTCGTCAAATGGAAAGAGCAGTGGGGCAGGAGAATCTTAGAAGGGCTTACAGACTAAGTATATATAGAAGCAAGGCTATGCTTTTGGTTAAACTAGGGAATATATTATCCAAAGGGAACATTATAAGTGAAAAGAAAATGAAGAAAGAAGATAAAAAGAGTTACATATGCTATTAGAAACAAGGGAGATAATTCACCTTTATAGCAAATGATATAAAATGAAGGTAGATAAAATTGCCAACAGAAAAGTCAAAAATAAAGAATTTGCAGAAGGGTTCTGACATGCAAATGGTTTGCACAAAGCATAAGTCGAAGGGAAGCTAGTAGTATCATGGGAAGGCCCATTTAAAGTACGAAGAAATTTGTTAAATGGTGCTTACTACCTGGAACCCATCCAAGGGGAGCCCTTCTGTGAACATAAAATGCAATGCACCTTAAGTTGTACCACATGTAAATATAGATCTCAGATGATTGATAGGCCATGTAATCAAAACAAAGAGAAATGCAAAATGAAAAGAAAAATTGTTATCTACCCAAATGAATGTCATTATATAAAACTGAATAATTCCCTTGCACTCTAAAATTGAGTAGCTCCCTCAACATTATAAGACTGTGTAGCTCCTATGACCCTATAAAATTGAACAATTCCTTTGGCACTATACCAAGCAGTTCCTTCGATACTATAGCATTGAAAGGCCCTCAGAGTAATACGATCCCACCAAATACAAGGAAAAGATACCAGAAAGTTAAAAATATAAAAAAAAAATACAAGTTAGGAAACAAGTGAATAACCCATTGGAGGTTAAAAGAAGTAAAGTCAGTAAAGCAAATTAAAATAATAGCAATAAAAGGCCCATTGAGAAAAATGGAAAAAGAGTACTTCATTATAACGGTCGGTTGACAATATATTACATATAAAAAAAGAGAAAGAGAAGAAAAAAAAACAAGCAACAAAATGTAGAAAACCAAGCTTACTTAAGGTCCTCCAAAATATGTTTTAAGTTTTTGTCCCTGTCAAGCCTCGTATCATTGGACAAGTTAGAGTTGAAATCTTTAATATGATGAATAACTTCGTTGAATCTACCCTGAAACATGGGATAGCTAAGCTCTTCAACTTCCTTGATGTCAGCGTGGAATTTCTTTTCCTTCTTAGCAAAGGTCACTCGATCCTCCTCTCTCCCTTGTTGCTCGCTTCCTATCTTCTGAGCTTTCAGGAAAAGTTAACTAGCTAGCTCTCCAGTCTTCACAGATAGAGAGTCTTATTCTTTCACCAACTCAGCAATGCGATTAGTGAGGTTATAGATGCTTTTATCACAGTCAACTAACTTTCTAGCCTTAGCCTCAACATCCTTTCTTAGGCATTCCATGACACTCAAATTGTTCTCCAAGAACTCTCTCTGTCCAAGCCAAGGTTGGGATAGTGGAAAAGATAGAAGAAGCTGAGAGAACAATTTGAGCTGTAGAAGATTTCAAAAGATGGATGGAGTCATGGTCCTTTATAAAGGCATCATTTAGGTCTTGATTAGCAGGAATTGCAGTTGACTCCACAAAAAAGCACCATAGTTTCCATCCTTATATAAAAAATTGTTTATGGTATCAAAATTGAGGTCATTTCCCTCAGGAACATTGATTAGAAGAAGCTCCGACCAAGCACCCAATTTTATCTTCTTAGCAGGAGAAGCAGACACATCTAAAAAACTGCTACCCTTGCCTTTTGAAGAATCCTTTAAAGGAGCTTTGCATGTGCAGGAGGACAAGGCCTTCGTATGACTAGAAAAGAGAGGAATGCTTATAGCCTTAGTAGTCAGCAATGCAGCTTCAATCTATGCCACTGGCAAGACAATGAGCTTTTTTTTTTTGCTAGGGACCATGCATGAATCTCCTACAAATGCTTTGGATCCATCTTCAACTATTGAATCTTGATGACTTCCTTGTTCAACTAAGAATTTGAAAAGAAAAAGAAAGCAAAGTCAATAGATAGTATAAAGTATAGAGAGAAAATGGAAAAGTAAGAGCTAATTACATATGAAAAACAAACTAGGTGTCAAAAGGCCCTAATGCCAATAGTCAAATAATGAGATCCTATTCATCATCAAAAAAGTCTTCAAAAGGGAAACTTTAAGGCTACTTTATAGAAGTGGACCACTTTATTGGGTAAAGTTGCTCACTGTCCTAAAGAAAAAAGGGTGAAATTCCTTGGCCACTCGAACTTTGAAAAAGGAATGCTTCCAAGAATAGACATTGGTAAGCATATTTTTTACGAAGACCCAGTTTGGACGTTGAATAAAGTGAATCCAACCTCCAAGTTTCTAATAGGAATATGTGAAGAAAAAGAAGAATGCTATGCTAGAAGTGAGACGTAGTTGAATACTTGACATTTCAAAACAAACCAAAAAGACCCATGCATTCCAAGTAGTTAGTTTAGGCAGATATTCAAGACATGAAAGACATTTGCTTGAAACTCAAAAAAGGGGGAGATATATGCAAATAGTTAACTATGTCACCACAGAACATGATAAAGGATGAAGTGTCGTAGTTGCATGCTCATTTGTCTATTTCGGTGGCTTGGAAGGATATCCCTTCGATATATTCACCAAGAATGTGAACTCCTTCCAACTTATGAATAACCTCTGAATTCTGCCATTTTTCCTAAGTCGCAATCATTTTCACGTCCAGTTCGATCCATTGCAGGTTATCTGTTGCCATGTCAATAAGGTGAGCTTCCTTATTGACGGTGGAATTTGGTAAGCCCCAAATCCCAGTCAACGGGAGTAGTTCTTGTATCCTCAAGCTATAATCTGGTTAAGAAGAGCAAGAAAATCAATAAAAGTAGGGAGAAGGAGGAAGAACTAGATCTACACTAGAAGGCTTTATTGTGGTTCGACCAAAATCTTCTGTTGGGATTCCTACGTCCACAATAGCTTTTGTTTATCTAGTGAAAGTTTTGGTAGAGTTACAATTTCTATTTTCTAGATTAGAGATTTTTTCGCCTACTATATCAACTTCTCCCCCTTTTATAGAGACTAGGAGGTTACAAAGATAATTTTACAAATTATAAATCTATTACATCAAATAATAAATGTAAATGACAACTTAGACTCTTGCAATTCAATTTCTGTAGATTGTTTTTTGTGAGTGAACCCTAAGAGCTGCTTTCTATAGGTTAGCCCTGTTGATTGAGTCTAAGTGAATGTCTGTTTCAGGCTTCTAGTTAGGAGAGGTGCTACATCCTGTGAGCTAGAGCCTCTGCGTGGGTTTCGTTGCTGACTAGCAATATCAAGCTTAGGGAGATGGCAAACTGAGACTTCATCTCTAGTGAGCAAGGGGTCATTACCTTAGACCTCGCCTTGGGCTTGTGTGGTTAGTGAGCCGACACCTCTACTAAGCGACCACGACTTCTAGGCGAGCTGGGCCTCCTTCATCTGGACTTGCTTGTTGAGTTTTTGCCAGCCTACTTGTGTGGTACCAAAAACCACCTATAACATTCCTCAATTCTATTTTCATTTTGGGATAGATATGCCATAATCATATGGATCAGTTGTGTAAAACAAAAAATGATATTTTCAAATGAATATTCCCTAAGATTAAATAAAGACTTAGAGTCAAATGATAGATAGATGGGATCACTCGACCCACTAGACCTGAAAAAGGTAAGCACAAAGAGTTGAAGACCATCTTTATAAAAAAAAGCACAATTAAAATGAGCAAATAAAGGAAGAAAACAGCAATGTCAATCGAATAAAAAGCAAAAAGGACAGATAGACATGAAGGAAGGAAAAAATAAAGGTTCAAGTAAGCCAAGAAGCAAGTAAAGCACTAGTTTTTCTAGTAGGACTTGGTGGAAGACCAAGGGACTTAAGCAAACTTAGCACTAGGATAGAAAACCATCGTAATAGGTGTGCTTTAAGGCACAAGAAAGAAAAAAAATAAAAAAATCAAGAAGAGTAGTAAAATGTGAAACATACCTACAAAGACAGCTTGGAAAGATGATAGGAAACACTAAGAAATCACTGGAAAACTTGAAGTAGCAATGGCACAAGAGTGTGAAGTTCTAGAGCCAAAACACAAAAGTGTTTTTTGAAAAAATTGACTCCATTTTTATAAGGTAGAAGAGGAAGATCTGACAGCTTGTAAAGACTAAGATGAACAGCCTGGATTATCATGACATGACTCTAGCAAATCTTGAGGTACCTTGAGAAGGTAACATAATCATAAGCACATGTGATGGACAAAAGACAGTTGGCCAAGAAGACAGAAGGTCAACAGGTTGGTTGTATGACATATCTGCTAGAATAGGGCAAATGACATAACCCAAAGTAGCTTCTAGCCAATGGACGATTGGTGTAGGACGAGTAAACCTAGTCAAGTTAAGAAGCAATTGCTAAATGAAGACAAAAGCTCACCCTAGTCAAACGATAATAAGCACTAGGTCGATTGACTAGGGACATGAACTTGATCACTAGATGAAACTTAGGTAAATCAACCCTTAACCGTCACACAACAATTGGTGTAACATAAGGCATGCACAAACAGTGTGATTGTATCAATCAACTAGTTAGAATCTTGCTTATGCTATCAGTACACCAGAGGCACGTGGCCACTTATCATTCTTTTAAAAGTATGACAATTGGCATGCTCATCGCCTATACAAACAACTAGGTATCTTCTCTTCAGATTATCTTTTTTATATTTACTGAAACTTTTCCTAAGAACTGACTTGAGCATCAGAGTATTCTCACTTTCATTATGTGTGGTTGACTTTGTTACATAAGTAGATCATCCCTTCATTAGCTTTCATTTGCTCGATCAATCCACCTCAGCACGAGAGTTTCAAATTTAACTTTCAATAGTTCTGCCAAAACTTCTTACAAATGTAAAGTTGTATGAAGCTTCTTATACAATAAGGTTTCTCACACACAACCACATTTGTAACAAAAATTGTGATTCCACCTTCTCTTTTCTCACAATTATGAGTATTGCCAAAAAAGTAATTATGTAATTAGCATTAAAATTATAATCAAGGCTATGCCATGTTAAATGAATCAATAAGCACATTGTATAGAATACCTTTTTTAGATGTATTTGTTGGTTAAATGATTTGCCAACAATATTTTATTTTACTAAGAAAATTATATTACTATTTTAATGTATAAAATTATAAAAAAAATACCTTCTAAAATTATATTATTCTCTTTTTATGTTATAAAATAAAATGAGGTTTACCCTTTAACTAAACAACTTATAGAAGTCTAGAAAAAATACAAGTGTTATGTAATAAATTTAAATAAAAATATTTGACTTAAATATAATTTTAATCCTTCTAAAATACAAATTATTTAAATTTGATACTTTATTTAAAATAATTTATTTTGGTCACTTTAAATATTTAATTGCAATAATTTTAGTTCTGTCGTATAACTTCTATCCAAGGCTAACAAAAATGCTAACTTGAAATCCCATCTTAACTTTTTAATTGCAAGTTTTAATTTACAAAGTTCAATTAAAAAAATAAGGAAAATTCCTAAAATCTAATTTTTACCTTATTTTTCTCTGAATTTGAAGCACAATTGCAATGGATGCATTCCGTAAAGAAGGGGAGTCAGGAAAACAGAGGAGTCTGGTCCTAGTTTCAAATTTCAAATTTAACGATTTTGTCATTTTCAAAGTAGACACACAAATCTCAGCTCAAATTAAAAATCAAAACTGTGAAAAAGGAAAATCAAATCTTTTCTACTATAAAAGATGAAAGAGATTTTAAATGCACAAGCCTTTTAATCCAAGAAATCAAAGAAAATAGAGCTTTAGACGGGTAAAATAAAACCCTCTTAATTGATTCAAAAACAAATACCAAGAAAAGGGGAAAATTGAACTTTATTAGAAAATTATGAAAAAAAAAAATTTCGAAAATAGTAAGAAAAAATCTAGATCTCAATTCTAAAAACACCTAACTTTCTAGAAACCCTTTTAAGTTTGCTTTTAGATGATTTGAAAGATAAACCTGAAAATCATAACTTGAAATATAAATCATTAAAAGAAAGGGATTCAGTGAAGCGACAAGAGGGGAAAAGAGATGAAGATTGGCAACTTTGAGTGGTTGTCTCATTTCATTGAGGATTCCTTCATGAAATACATTGTCGCTTACTTCTCCCGAATTTTACCAAAGAAACAAAGAGCCATGTCAACGAAGGACCTAAATAATAATGGGGAAGAATGGGACGTTGAGAAAATATTTTACGATTTTGGGAATTTTAGTTGTTTTCTATTTTTATTTGAATTTGCAAATTAATAGCCAATAATATAAAGTCCCAATGGAAATTATAAGCCAATTCAACGTTTTCATTAGCCACTTGACGGAAATTAGACGTCAGAATCAAAATCAATTAATTAAAAATTTAAGATGATCAAAATAAATTATTTTAAATAAAGAAGATAAAGATCAAGCAATTTGTATTTAAATGGGCCAAAATTACATAAAAGATGGAATCATTCATAGAAGGTTATTATTGTTTTGTGATTTTAGATATTATTTATTGTCTTTTTTTTTTTTTTTGTTGGTTTCGACGGTAAATGAGATGATACTTGTTGTTGTCCTTGATGTCGATGGTGATTAACCATTTGATGGCTTTGATGATTTAGGTGATGACGAAAGTGACGGTGGAAAGTTTGGAGATCCTGGTGGCAATGATGATCGAAGAGATGATGGCGGGTTGGACGTCAGTACATTGAAAAAGAATGGGAAAAATTAAATTGAAAAAGATCTAAAATAAAGTAAAATGATATTAATTTAAAATTAATAAGTAATTTATGAAAATATTAAATAACTAATAAATTAAAATGTGTAAAATAAAATTAATTAAAAGATTAATAAAGCAAATTAATTTATTGTTTAATGTTTATATTGGAAATAATTAATATTAATTTAAAGATTAATACAAAATAAATGGTGGAGAGAAAAGAATGAGAAAAAAGGAAATAAATTTATGGAGAGTTATATATGTTTATTGTTTATATTGGAATAATTAATATTAGTTAAAGGATGAATAAAAAAAATAAGTGGTGGAGAGACAATGAGAAAATTGGAAATAAATTTATGAAGGGTTATACATGTTTATTGCTTATATTGGGAATAATCAATAATAATAATTAGAAGATTAATAAAAAGTAAATGGCAAAGGGAAGAAATTGATAAAAGTGAAAATAAATTTATGAAGAGGTATAAATGTTTATTATTTGATTTTTATATCGGAAATAATTTATTAAGAAACTAAATTTATAAGAAATTAAATTTAAAATTATTTAAGAAATTATATTGACAAATTAGATAGGAAATGACGTTAAAAAGGAAAGTTACAAAGGATATTTTCAGAACTGTGATCATATTTAGTGAAATCTCGTTTGGCCAAATGGAAGTTAATGATGTCAGTGTAAGGCGAGATTAATTGTAGCGCCTATTTTGATTTTATGAAAGGATAATATAAGTTTTAAAACAGATTCATGTAATTTCAATAAATTATAAGGGAGGGCAATATAATTTATTTAAAATAAAAACATCTTGATAATAGTATCAAATTTTAAGAAAATTGAATATAACTTATCATATTTATGTAAAGAAAAAAAAATAAAAATATTATTTCCAGAATAAAAAATACAAAATTAGAAAAATTAAAAGAGTGATCAGAAAATATAAAAGGAAATAAAAAGAAAAACCAGGTACAACACAAGACAGGGTTTTTCCTTACATACAATTCGTTGATGCGACCAAGGGACTGAAGAGGAAGAGAGAGATGGACGCGCTATCAATGTTAAGGGGAACCGGTGCTTGTGCCTCAGCCTCACTTCTACGCACGTCAACCAAGAGGGATTGCATAGTCAAGTCTATTCTATGCACCAGCCATCGCCAACAGCTATCAGCATTTCCCTCAGAAAAACATCTTTTTTCTTATTGCCCATCTCGTCCCTGTAATAGAGTACTCACCAGCAGATGCAACAGAAAGCCCGGAATCTTTCCAATTTTGGTTGCTTCCATGGTTTGCTCTGTTTCTCATTTTTCTTCTGTGTCCTTTACAATTTGAAGTGTGGTTTATCTTTCTGCAAAATTGATCAGCGGACCCTGTTTGAACGAAGTTTTCTTTTTGGTCATATGCAGGAGGAAGAGCAAGTTGAAGAAACTTACATAATGGTAAAGCCAGATGGTGTGCAACGTGGCCTTGTAAGCCTCCTCCTGCTTTGTTTTCTGCAATTTTATGTATGTTCTGTTTATAGAGAGCATTCAAAATGGAGAGCGACAAATTGAATAAAAAAAGACGCACATCAGTATTAAAAGTTACTTAAATTTGTTGTTTAATTGGTTGCTTATCCCCCATTCTGCAACCCCTTATTGTGTGAAGGCTTTGCTTCTGCAAACTGGATTTTTCTGAGTATGTTGAACTTGTTTAGGTTGGAGAAGTTATTTCCAGGTTCGAGAAGAAGGGATTTAAGTTAAAAGGCCTGAAACTCTTCGAGTGTCCAAAAGAATTAGCAGAGGTTTGTACTGGCCGCAATACATGCTTGTGTTCATGTCTTTATATCTATCTTTTAGACATATATACCAGTTCCTACTCCTTGTTTGCGTGTATATACCCTTTTTCCATTGATGTTGATAATATGTCTGATTCTGATGTTTGTCTGGCCTTTAACTTATAATTCATAGACATTTTGCTGTTCTTTATGATTACAGGAGCACTACAAGGACCTAAAGCCAAGGCCATTCTTCCCTAAGCTGATTGACTACATTACTTCAGGCCCAGTTGTCTGTATGGTATAAATCTACACTTCTACAGTAACCCATGTCAATCTACATTCTAAGCAATGTATCTGTTGAAGGTGTTATTAATTTTTTATGTGATGCTATGTTTGCAAGGCCTGGGAGGGTGTTGGTGTTGTGGCATCAGCGCGTAAGCTTATAGGGTCTACAGATCCACTTCATGCTGAACCTGGCACAATAAGAGGGGATCTTGC
>JANHAO010009867.1:0-18066 GCA_026873985.1 Saraca asoca
CCCTCTTTCTTCCTTCTATAATTTTTTCTTTTTATATTTTATACATCTAATGGACAGTCTTGTTTGAATGTTTGTTTGTATGTATTAGTATCAAGGAGAGCATGGTTGAAAGCCATCAAATTACCCTGGTTTATTACATTGATGAGGATAAGGAGTAGTTAAGAGATGACACTCACGATGCCTTAGGGGATGAGTGATTTAGATCTTTTACATTATTACATTTAGGATTTTTTTCTCATATTAGATATTACTTGTTGTTACTGTTGACATTATTATATTTAGATTTTTTATATTATTTATTATATGGATTTTTTCTCATTGGATATTACTTGTTGTTTATTATGATTTTTTTTGTTCTATGTGTTGTTTTATTGAATTGGGTAGTATATAAAACAAAAAAGTGATTGAAATTTTTTTTTTAATTTCAAACGGAACTTCCAATAGACACTGACTTGTTGGAACATTTTTCAAACTATTAAAAAATTTTAAAAAATAGAATAATTTCATATTCTAATGGATATTCCAACGGACAGAATCCATTGGAATATAATTCCAACAAACTTACCCGTTGGAATATCCCTTGGAGTGGATATAAATAAATAAAATAAAAAAAACTAAATTACTATTCCAACATATTATATCCATTGGAATTGTATTCCAATGGACATACCTGTTGGAAAATCCGTTGAAAGAACTCGTTGGACAAATTTTATGAATGGATATTCCAATGGACGTTGTCTGTTGGAATGAGACGTTGGAATTGGCCGTTCCAACGAGTGGTATTCCAACGGACCAATATCCATTGGAATTTTTGTTGGAATGTTACGGAATTTATTCATTGGAATTTCCTGAAATTTTTGTAGTTAAAGAAGGCCACTTCTTGTAAGTGAGCTATGTTAAGAGCCGAGGTTTTAGAACTTTCTGATGAGCCTATCTCTAAGATGAAGGAATATATCGAGGTTCTCATCGATAGCATCAACACAATTTTGGGGTCACGTGATAGGATCCAAGTGTTAGAGGTGGAAGAGTTTACCCTTGGATGGCTGGTGGGCTACACAACCCGTCATAACTTGGTGGTAAGTGGGGTCTCTTCATTTCGGTTCTCTATGCCTATTCTACAATCTAACTTGGTTTTGGTCTCTCAAGGCTTGCTAACAATGATGAAAATAGACGAAGCACTCCAAGGCCAAGATAAGGAGAAGGAGGGTCTCAAGAGCAAGCTAGCCATTACTTCTGCTAAAGTGCTGGACTTCAAGGAAAAGGTCAAGAATGCTGAAGCTACCTTATCTCGTGCTAAAGCAGATCGCAAGGCTACTGCAGTGAATCTTGGCCTAACTACCAACGACCTGGCCAAGGCAAAGATTGACTTGGAATTACACGCTCACTAGGTCGAGCACGCAATGAAATTGGTCAAGATTGTGGAATAATGAGCTTGATCAGCGGAGTAGTAAGCTGAGATCACTGAAAAGGAATTGGAGGCAACTAAGCAGGAGGTCACTCTGGCAAAGGAGGAAGTTGCTAAGGTCAAAGCGGAGATCGCTTCGTTAGTGAAGAGAGTAGAAACCAAGACTTGTGCTGCCTTCTTCTATACCCTGTGGAAGCAACACCCAGAGTTGGATTTCTCCTTCTTTGGCCCTCGAGCCATTGAGGCTGTTGAACACTATAAAAGGAGGGATGCTCGGGCTGATTCTTCCAGGAAAGAGGTGAGCTCTGGCATTAAAGCTCCTTCTACTGGATGCACCGCTCAAAGGGAGGGTGATTCTTAAGTAGTGAAAGCTACCGGTGTCCCTGTGATGGATGTCCCTGATGTTCTTTCCCTTGGTCCCTAACCTCAAGAGGGTCCAGCTCCTGATGCTTCTTAGGCCAAAGGCCTTGTAATTTTGTTTTCCTTTTTGGGTTTTGAAATGTAACCCTGAAACTATGCATGAACTTATCCTGCTAAGGATTGAATGAACTTGTTTCTCTTCAGTTTATATACTTGGGTATGCAAGAAGATATATTTCAGTGTGAGGATGAAAAGTCTAACAGATCACATTAACAAATACTTCTTACATAATAGACTAGTTCTTGCATAGAACTTTATTGAAGCTTTTATTTTGTACACAAAAATTCAAAGAATTACATGAATATTTATGCTTACTAATTTTTATGAACAATGGGGGTTTTATTGGTAATATCGGTGAAGATGTTCAATGTTCCAAGTTGGGGGAAATTCAGTTCCTTCCATATCCACCAGATGATAAGCCCTATTGCCAATAACTCTTTTAATGAGATATGGGCCTTCCCTATTCGGTCCCAAGGTCCTTTCACTAGCTTTACATGCTCCTGGAAGGACTAGGCATAGAACGAGATCGCCAAATTTGTAGTTCCAAGCTCGCAATTTTTGGTTGTAATACCTCACTACGCACTGTTGGTAGGTCGTGATTCTAAGGTAAGCTTTCTCCCTCATTTCTTCTACAAGATCCAAATTCATAGCGAGCAGTTGATTATTATCTTTTGGATTGAAAGTGGCTCTTCACTGAGACACTACTTCAAGTTTTGCGGCAATCATTACTTTACACCCGTATACCATCGAGAAGGGGGTTTCTCCTATGGTGTTGCATACTATGGTTCTATAAGCCCACAATACCTTTGGTAGTTCATCCATCCACACCCCTTTTTTGGCTTCTAACTTAGCCTTCAAGATTCGCTTGATAATCTTGTTAACAACTTTGACTTGCCCATTGGCCTGCAAATGATCCACAATTGAGAAGCTTTTCATGATCTTCAGGTCGTTATAGAATTGGATAAACTGCATGCTAGTGAATTGGGTCCCATTATCAGTCATGATCTGCTAAGGGACTCCAAATTTGTAAATAATGTTATTCCATATGAATTTTTTGATCTTTATAGAAGAGATCTTAGTGAGCTCTTTTACCTCTGCCCATTTGTTAAAGTAATCCACAGCCACTATTGCGTGCTTGCAATTGCCATGGGCTATAGGTAGAGGTCCTATTAGGTCCATGCCCTAGATTGCGAAGGGCTATGGATTGACTATTTATTGTAGGTATGCTGGCAGAGCTCACAGGACCTTCATGAATCTTTGACACTTATCACATCTTCTAACGAGGTTGATAGTTCCTTGCTTCATTATAGGCCAGTAGAACCCCTGTCGAAGAGCTTTTTGAACTAGGGATAGCCTCTTAGCATGATTTTCGCAATGCCGCACATGGATTTCCTCCAGGATGATATCGCAGTCACTACCATCGATGCATGTCAAAAGTGGGGTCAATAACCCTCTTTTATACAACATGTCATCGTAGATGTAGTACCTGGCTAACCGAGCTCTTAGTTGTTGTGCCTTGAGCTTATCCTCTAGAAGCTTTGCTTTTTGTAGATAATCCAGGATCGGATTCATCCAAGATCCTAGTTCCTTGGCAATTGTCATCATAACATCATTTTGCTCAATGCTCAGGGATGAAAGGGTTTCAACTGGGAGCCCCCCTAAGAAGTTAACATCTTCTGTTATAGCCAAGCGAGCTAAGGCATTAGCATGCACATTTTGAGCTCGTGGTACCTAGTTGACTTTGTATTGCTGGAAAGAATTTAATGATTCTTGAACTTTCTGGAGATATTTGGCCATCTTTACCCCCGGGTTTGATATTCACCCCTCACATGGTAGACTATGAGCTGTGAATCACTGAAAATCCTTAGTTTTTCAGCTCATACTTCCTTGTCTAGCCATAGCTCGGCCACCAGTGCTTCATACTCAATCTCATTGTTGGTAACTTGGAAGCCAAACCTCAAAGCGCAAAGAATTTTATGTCTCTTTGGGGTAATGAGGAGCATCCCTGCTTTGACCTTTTCATTGCTTGATGACCCATCCATATATAGCTCCCACCATGGGGCCTCTTCTTGCATGGGCCCTGTGAATTCTATAATAAAGTCAGCTAGAACCTATCCTTTGACCGTCAGTCTTAACTTATACTTAATGTCAAACTAGGCAAGCTCAATTGTCCATTTGAGCAGCCAACCTGAAGCGTCTATCTTCTGCAAGACTTGTCTAAGCGGAAACTAGGTGAGAACCTTTATGCTATGGGCTTGAAAGTAGGGTCACAGCTTTTTTGACGTGGTTACTAGGCAGTAGGTGAGTTTTTCCATCGGTGAGTATCTTGTCTCGGCATCTAGCAGTTGCTTGTTTGCATAGTAAATAGGGAGCTGAGCTCCTCCCTATTCCCACATTAAGGCTATGCTGAGGGTGTGCTGGGACACACCCAAGTATAAGATCAACTTCTCACCCGCTCTTAGTTTGGATAAAAGTAAAGCTTCTCTGAGATACCGTTTGAGCTCTTGAAAGGCAACCTCGCATTTTTACGTCCATTCAAACTTCTTCGTCTTCTTCAAGATATCGAAGAAGAGGACACACTTATCTATTACCTTCGAAATAAATCTACTGAGCGCCATAACCTAGTCATTCAAGCTTTGTACATCTTTGGCCCCAGCGAGGGATCGCATATCAAGAAGAGGTTTAATCTTTTCTAGATTTGTTTTGATCCCCCTAATGTTCACTATAAAGCCGAGGAACTTTCCTAAGGTGACTCCAAATGCACACTTGAGTGGGTCTAACTTCATTTGATATCTCCTCAAAATTTGGAACATTTCATTCAGATTACGGACGTGATTAGCTAGCTGTTCAAATTTCACCAACATGTCATCTACATACACCTCCATTATTTTGCCAATTTGAACTTTAAATATCATGTTTATTAACCATTGGTAAGTCACTCTCACGTTTTTTAGCTCGAAGGGCATTACTTTGTAGCAATATAACCCACAGTCAGTGATAAACGAGGTGTGCTCTTTATCTTGCGCGGCTATTGGGATCTGGTTATACCCTAAGTAGGTATTCATGAAACTAAGGAGTTTATGTCTTGTTGTCATGTTTTGCCAATTGGTCGATCCTCGATAAAAGGAAGCTATCCTTTGGGTAGGTTTTGTTTAGGTTGGTGAAATCTATATAAGTCCTTTATTTCGCATTTTTCTTTTTCACGAGAACGAGGTTGGCAACCCAGGTGGGGTAATGGGCTTCTTGAATGAATTTGTTTGTTAGTAACTTGTCCACCTCTTCTTTCAAAGTGGTGTAGCGCTTGATAGTCATTGGCTTTCTCTTTTGACAGATTGGCTTGTACCAGAGGTTAATATTAAGTTTGTGCGACATAACCCCAGGGTTTATGCCTACCATATCTTCATGGTTTCAGGTAAAGACATCCAGATTAACCTTAAACAATTTGGCCAACTGTGCTTTTGTGTCAAGTGGCAAGTTCTTTCCTAACTTGAGGCATATCTCTGTATCCACTTCACTGACCTTTACTTCCTCGACCTCTTCAAAAGGTCTGGTAGCTCATTCGATGTCTACTTTGTGAGGATCGAGGTTGTAGCTGACCCTTCGAGTGCTCATAGCTCAGGGCTTTCCCCCAGATACCATGACCCGAGCTTGATTGCCTCCTTGCAATAGCACTCAATAGTTTGTTGTTCTCCCCACATGCATCCAACTCCGTTTAGGTTAGAAATTTGATGGTTAGCATCCTAGTAGCTACGACCATGTCTGGGTCATTCATAGTGGGTTGGCCCAACACCACATTGTAAGCTAAGGGTAGTTTATAATCAGAAAATCCACCATGATAGTTGCTTGGCAGTCTAGATCACCCAAGGTGAGTGGTAGTTTAATCTGACTTATCGATATTATCCCATCTCCTATGAAGTCATAGAGGGGTTCAAGGGAAGGATTCAGTTGGCTCGTGCTCACGCCCAACTGGTCGAAGTATCCTTTGTACATCACGTTGATGAAGCTACCAGTGTTAACCATTATTCACCTCACATCAGCGTTGCCAATCTTAGCACGGATGACTATCACGTCATTGTGAGGGGCATAGACTCCTTATGCATCTTCTTCCGTGAATATGATGCTTTCCAAGGTTACTATAGCTTTCTTGGTGAGTTTCTCACGTTCCACATGACTCATAAGCAAGACATGGCCTACTGTCGGTGCATGGCGGTCATGCGACCTGTTCGAGGTACCAGTAATGTAGGGCCTATCATGGATAATGAAAATGGTCCTCACTAATGGTGTTTCCTCGTGTTCGGGGGTCTGACGTTGCTGATGTTACCCTAGTTGTTGGGGATGCAGGGGTCATTGTCCCAAGGGTCTCACCATATAGTCCCTCAGGCATCCTCTCTTAATGAGGCCCTCAATAGCATTTTTCAACGCCTAGCAGTCTGAGGTGTTATGCCTGACTTCGTTATGGTAGGCACAGAATTTACTCTGGTCCCTCCGTTTGATAAGAGCTTTTATGGGTCTGGGCCTCGCAAAGTCTTCATTATCCCTTTCGATCGTGAAGATTCTGTCTGGGATATCTAACAAGATAGTATAACTATTATAGCAACCTAGACGTGGTGATCGCCCATTTCTGGCCTTTTTTGTGGCCTTACTTCTAGACTTGTCTTTTTGGCTTCCATGCTACTCCTGCTACTAGCTCTCTTTTTGCCTCGATTGGAGCCACTTGCCTCTTCTTTTCGGTTAGGCTTCCTTGAGCCAAAGGTTTTTTTCCATCAAATCTCCTTGGTAGCGTGTTTATAGAATTCACCCAAACTCTTTATTGGGCACTTGTATATATCCTCATACAGCTTCCCATCCTTATGGAGTCCTGTCGAGATAGCTGTGAGGACACTATTATCCGATAGGTTCTTCACATTGCCAACCTCACGTAGGAATCGGGTGATATAGTCCTTAAGCAATTTGTCTTTCCAATGGAAGACTGTCGCTAAGTGGCAAAATGGGGCGAGTTGCCTCTTTAATGCCCTATATTGGTTAAGGAATTTTGCTTGGCATTCCTCCTAGCTTCAGATGCTGTGAGTTAGAAAACTCCTAAACTAGGTGTGCAGTATCTCCCTAAGGGTAACAAGAAAAACTCGGCACTTTACTAATGAGCTGGAGGTTTGGAGATCCATATGGACGTTGAATGCATCCAAATGGCTATATGGGTCACTATCCCATTATACAGTGGGATGTTGGGAACCTTGAACCTACAAGGAAGGGGTTCTGTTTTAATCTCCTTGGTGAATGGCGTCCTTTCCTTGTAAAGGTCTTGGTTGCTTTGGGTCGTACGCCTTTTTTCTAACTGCTTCACCTCTGGAACAGCTCCTTAATGACAAGGTCCTAGGCCTTGGATAGGTGACTAGTGGTCCGCCAGCTCCTTTCATCTTGTTGACTGCGAGAATGGCAGTTTAAGGTCCTATGTCTTCGGTTATGCTCATAACCATGTGAACGATAATCTAACCTGCGCTCATGGCTATCCCATTAGAGCTCTCTTCTTAGCCCGAGCTCTCACACTGCTGGTCATCTTAGTCATCCTCATAGACCTTATGGACTTCTGACTTTATTCATAAGTTTGATGAATGAATGGAATCGGAACATTGGTATTCACCTTTAACGCATTCTTCATGCTGAGGCCCTGGTTGCAAGGGTCCTCCTTTCGATGTAGCTCCCACTTGTTTATGCATGCTTTGGGCTTATTTTGGGCTTGTGCCTGGGCCAGAGCTCTAACCATATCTACCAATTCCTTCACCGTGTTCTCAACAGCTTCTTGGCTGGTACCAAGTCTGGGCTTTGTTAGCTTCAAGAATGGCGGGTTGGTGTGGAGTGGGAGGCGGCATGCTCGCTATTGCTCCTGTTGTGGGGGCAACAAAGTCCCGTTGAGGTTGTGTCTGACCTTCAAGCTGGCAAGCAGACACTTCCGTGCTTCTGGTAGTTTTTCCTTTTGCCATTGCAGATGGAACAATTTATCAGGAACGAAGAAAATGCAGTGGGGGCCATCTTTCTAGCACGAAAATGTTGACAGTAAAATCCGATCAACAGGTGTGAATTCAATGTTACCTCAAACTGCAAGCTGGAAAAGTGAATAACTAGAGAAGAGACAGAAGAGAAGGAGGAAGAACAACAAACACCAGAAGCTTTTATCGTGGTTTGGCATAAGTCAATCGGCCCCTACGTCCACGTTGAGTTGTATTAGCTTTTTTATGGATATTTTCCATTGGGTTCAATGGAAATACAGTGCCAAGTTATAATTCCAGCAGAGTCTTTACATGCAATTTTTCACCACTACTTTATACAGTGGTCTCCTCCCCTATTTATAGAAGAAAGGGTTACAAATGTAATTTATCAAATAATAAAATAATTATTTTCATCGCACTGGGCAATAAATACTTGGTATCTAGTAATAAGTGTCAGGCAAATCATTGTTAAACTGTTAGGGGTTGATGTGTCTGTTTTGGAGAATGTGCCCTCAATTGATGATTAAGCTTCTATACTGGTGCTCAGCTTGCTATCATAATGACCTGGGTCTGCATTGGATGACTTACTCGTCACGAACTAGTTTTGTTGCTGAGTTTGCCCAAGGATAAGTTTGTTGAAGGGTAGTCTAGACGCTGCGTCCTGCTTAGCGAGCCGGTGTATTCCCCAACAAGATGGGCTTTCAAGTTAACCCCTTCCTACGTCCTTAGTCAACAAGCAGCGAGTTGGCATTTTGCTGAACAACCTCAACTATCAAGTGATTTGAACATTCCTTTTAGCTGGGCCTCACTTCTTATTGGGCCTCGACCAATCCATTTCAAGTGATTCAAAACACGCTCACAACATTATAATATATATATTTTTATATATTTATTTTTTATTTATATATTTATATATCATATCAACTCACGATTAAATGAGCTTAGTTTTTATTAATTTAAGTGTGGCTCATTTTGAAACACAAGATAAATAATTTAATTTATGTATTTTTCGTTTGTCCCGGGACCTCGATTTATCAAATTAAAATTCAACTCACTACCGGCCGTAATTGTTGCTGCCGCATGTGAGAAATATGGAAAGAGTGGCCCTAGTTGTCCAGTATCTATTACAAGCTGCAATTCTCCCATTGTACGAATGCAACTTGGGATTAAACTGATTTGTGACTCTGTCTTGCAATAATAAGCTCTTTAAATAGTTAAATATTTATTAACAAAAAAAAATATAAATAATGGTGTTATAGTAATAAATAAGAATATTATAAAATAAATAAAGGTATTTATTTATAAATATTTAAGTTACTAAAAAAATTTAAATATTGATACTCTCTCTATGTATTTGAATATTTATTTATAAAAAAATAAATATTTAAATAATGGTGTTATAACAATAAGTAAGAATATTGTAAAATAAATAAAGGTTTTTATTTACAAATATTTAATTTATTATCAAAAGATCGAATATTTAAGTAAGAAAAAAATTAATACTTTTTAAATATTTAAATATATATTTACAAAAAGTAAATATATAAACAACGGTGCTATATTAATGGTCTCTCTATTTTTATGCGCCAACATTTATAATAAGTATAACATTAGTCATCAAGCCACTTAATATTAGTAGATAATTAAGTATTTGTGCGGTTACGCCTGTAACTTCGTCTGAAGTTTGAGTAGTGCCAAGACACCAATCAGGGGTTATAATTTTTGGCAAGATACAATAACTCTGCACGAATATAACATACTTTACAATGGTTTGGACTGAACTTATATAAATCCGGATTATAAATAGGTTAATTTGTTAAACATAAACAATAAATAGATCTTGTTAAGATTGGTTTAAAATTAAATAGGATAACACACCAATCCATTTAAAAATTTATATAAAATTTTAATAGAATTATTTCATGAATAAATAATAACTAAATTATAAATAATTATATATAATAAAACATAAAACTAAAGTTTTAATAAAATGACAATAAATACTCAATGAAATATCAAACTAATAATTAAAATACTTTTAGTACAATATAATTATAAGTAATTAAATATGATAAATAAATTTATAATATAAATTTTGTTAATTGAAATTATTAAACAGATTAGATAAATTAATTAGTGTTAACGTGTTTAATAAATAAGCTGATCTCATACGATATGGTTATTACTTTAATGAGGTTCAAATTGAACTTATTCAAGTTACTATCCTTTGACACAAAAACAACTTAACACGTGAACTCTAATTGTTACCTCTACCACCAACCATTAGTAATCCAGCATTAGTAGCATAAATATGTAAATATTTATGAAAGAAATAAATAAATATTTAAGAAAAACATTGATAGTCTCTTTAAATATTCAAATACTTACTAAAAAAATAAACATGTAAATAACACTGTCATAGTAATAAATAACAATATTATAAAATAAAAGGGTATTTATTTATAAATATTGAAGTTTCTATAAAAAAAAATTAAATATTTAAGTAGAAAATATTAATACTCACTTTTTATGTGTACATGTGTATAATAAGTACAGCATCAGTAGTATTAAGCCATTGAACGTCAGTAGAAATATTAATCCACTAACATTGTTTAGTGAAAGTTGAGTGAAACCAAACCACTAAATATTAGTGGAGAAGCACTAATAGTATTAGGCCTCAACCCTTATTTAGTGAAGCTTGAGTGGCATCAAGCTACCAACCATTAGTGGTAAAGCATTATCATTGCGCCACTAACCATGATCACTTCTAACATTATGTATCACTTCCTCCTTACATTCACGAATTTGATATGTTCAATTAGAATTAAAATAACTTCTATATAATAAACATTAATTAATCTCTATTAGAAGTTGCATTCAATAATCGGTTAATTAATTACTATTTTTTTATCAAAATTCAAATCAATTAAAATATATATTGTTGTCTATGTTTAAACTGTTTGGTATGTTTAAAGATGAAATATGTTGAAATCAGGTAGGCATGAAAAATATTTGTCTAAAAATATGTATTAACAAGTAAAACACCGTACCACAATTGCAATTAAATCACAAGTAAACCATTACATCAATAAATTATTGGAAATAATTAGAGCCATTAAATAAATAGATTTAATCATATCTTGTTATATGTATGTGTATGTATATAAAATAATAAATATAACAATTGAACACGTATCTGGTGATAATCTGATATTCATAATCACTATAGATGATTTTTATCTATAATTATTTGTGTGAGAGAAAGAATAACACATAGGAGAGAAAAGAGAAGAGCTGAATTTATTTCTATCCTAAATGTCATCAATAGGTTAGAGTTTGTTATCTTAATAGGATAATAACAGTAATATATAGGATGAGAATAGATATCTCTCATTGCAAGAATGAATTGGGCTAGACTTCCTATCATCAGTAGCCCAACAATCAAAATCCACAAAATAATAGATTCACAGGTAGTTTAGTAAAGTTCAATAATAATATGATCATATATTTAGGCTAATAAATAAATAATATGATTTAGCATTTTAGTAATTCAACTTGCAATAAATTGATTGACTATACTACTCCATAATATTATTTCAATAATTTTCCACTTGGACAATTTGTAAAAATGATAAGTTAGAAAAATATATTCATCTTTAAAAACTTACTCGCATCTGATAACAATTCTAAATCTTAAACTTTTGCATATGATAACAATCCTAAATATTAAACTTTTAAATATAATATTCTTTACAAAAACTGTTTAATAAAATAATTATTTCATAATTAAATCTCTTTTTTTTAAAAAAAAACTTTGTATTGGAAATCCAAAATACTAAGAGAATTTATAAACAACATATAAATATAAATAACTCATGTGAAATAATCAAATAATGTCTAATGAGATTTTATAAAATCACATATAATAATATATAATAAAAAATCATCATATACATTAATGAATAATGTTTATTTATCATTTAATCAACTTGCTTTCTTTTGCTAGCCTTATTCCACCTGTCCCTTATCTTTCATTCACAGTAGTCTTATCCTTTCACAGTAGCCTTATCCCTTACGCCACAATGTCAAATATATGTCACGTCATAAGGTCCAAAAACATCCCAATAGATACTAGATGTGGTTTTGAACCAAGGTTAAAACATTAATTTAGTCAAATTAGGATTAAATCCTTTTTTGAAAATCAAAATCAAATTCAGATGCCAATAACAATTATCATATCACATATAACACATAACATGCAATGAATACAAGCTTTTACTTTATTATTTTTCTATTTTTTAATTTTTTTGTCGATGTTTCTTTTTTTTTTTTAAATGAAAGTCTAGACTTTAGTATTTTTATGCTTTAATTTTTTTTCTAACAAATAATTTATAGTTTTAGTATTAATTTTTTTAAAAAATTATTATTTTAGGATTTAGGTGTAATGTTTAGGGTTTGGGTTATATATATAATTTTAAATTTTGGAGTTTACAGCTTTGAATACAAGTTTTTAGGATTTAGTGTTTAAGAATTAGGACTTATTGATTTGAGATTTTTAGATTTTTTGGAAGGATTGTATTTTAGTATTTTATTTTTTATTGTTAAAAATTTTGAAATTTTATATTCTTAGCTTTATAGACTTAAATGCTTGCCATTGCTGATGGTGAAGTGGTACGCACGTGTAATGACCTGGCATTTGCCATGATGTTGTTTGCCAAGTACTAGAATTCGGTGTCAAATTCTCACCGCAGGCAACATTATCAAAATTGCTGCGAATTGAAACTTTAGGCGGCGTTTTTTTAACCGCCGTCAAGCTTGATGTTATTTTAAGTTAAAAAACGTTGCAGTGAGATTTCAAAGTATTACCTTTCAAAATTAACTAGTGTTGATCCTATTTGAAGCACGGATTTTGTGATTACTGCAAAATATATATATATATATATATATATTAATTTGATTGAGGAAATTTGAATTGATATATTTCTTTTGCCACATCATATATATATATTAATTTGTTATAAATATTAATGACAGAAAGGTTAGTAAATTAAGGTAAAATTTAGAAATAGAAAATTAATAAAGATCTTCAATATTTGATTTGCATCATAATAAAATTAATCAATATTTAGTATTTTAAAGAACAATCTCCATCAATATTCTCAAAAAAAAAAATTAAGTAAAAATAATACTATTACAGTCAATCAACTTATGCTATCTTAAATTTTTTTTATTACAAAAAAATTTTATTTTTAAATATTTATATCTCAAAAAGACTTAGTTCAACTTTCCTAGAGGTCCGTTTGAATGAGCTTTTTTCTTAAAAAAAGTTATTTTTTTTGAATAAAAAGAAATAAAAAATCTCTTAAAAAAAGTAAAAGTAATAAAAAAATTAAAAAAATATTTTTTTAAACTCCAATTTTCTATTTAAAAAAGTATTTTTTGAACTTTTTTTTGAAGCAGGAAATTTAAGCTAAAAAAATAGGTCCATCCAAACAGACATTAAGACTTGTGATATTTAATAAGAATACCTCAAAATAGAAAATATTTTATCTAAGGCAAAAACAAATGCAATATTTTATTTTACTTATTACCCAAAAGTCCATTGTTGCCAAAAAAAAAAAAAAATTGTAAACAGAAATAACTTCATTATATAACCAAACCATACCCATTAACAAAAAGCAACCTAATCAATTTTTTAATAAACCAATCTCAAAATCTAAGTTAAGTACCACTAATAGGCATAGAGTTTTGTAAACCATCAACAGAATAGAGAGAAGAAATCCACACCATTACTCAGAAATTAATACCACCAACCAACAACAACGGCAATCAACACATTAAATGGCAAAAGACCAACAAGCAAAACGAATTTAAGCAAGTGAAGAACCTCAAGTACCTTAAGCTTCAGTAACAGTTGTCGACATAGACGTTTTCACTGCACCCACAACAAAAAAACACACTTTTCTAAGGGTTGCATGTAATAAACTTTTTAACTTCATATATTTACAAATAAAAGAACAATTATTAAAATAAATAAATCATTAATCATTAATTATTTTATATCTTGTCATTATCATTAAAAATAAATAATTACTCTCTCGAGATCTTCATGATTAATTATAATTAAAACATTCAAATTTTAAAATAATTTAATTTTATTTACTTTATATTAAAAAATAATTAAATATTCACATAATATTCATCTATCACACTTAATACAGAATGATATTAATTGTGAATAATTGTTGTTTCTCGGTCAATTACAATTAATATTATTAGGCTTAAATTTAAATTATAATATTTTGTATAATATAATTTCATCATTTTAGGATTACAAATTAAATAAGTAAATAATTAAAGAAACACAAATATTAAATAAATAATTAACCCCGTTGAAGGATAATCACAATCAAAATAAGAGAAACGAGGGTAGAAGTGGAAAGAGATAAATTTTTTATAATTATGAATAAGGATTATTTATACTTTAATTGAATTTATTTATTTTCTAAAAAAAATAACTAAGTTAAACGAGTTGAGTTCAAATTCATTTGATTATTAAACAAATCAAACTTGAAATTAATTTCAAACTTGTTTATTAAAGGAATTGAGTTCAAACTTGTTAATAAATGAACTTGAAAATGTTAAAATTCATTTAGACTCAATCCATGTGTACTTCTAAGAGCCGAAGCACAATACTGCTTCCCTATGTTAAAAGATAAATAAAACAAGAACCTTTTTTTTTATAAATATTATATAGATATATATATATATATAATTTCATATATTTACAAGTCATTACCTCCAATAGATCTTCATTAAAAAAAAAAGTTGTTTTTCCGTGGGTGGAGGTGGGGCTGTTTATATATGCAAAACTACGATGCATCAACATTTCATATAGTAGTCGTATCCGCGTGTCAGAAACATTTCCGACATCGATACTTATTGACACCGACACGAAACATGTAGAGGCTGTGTCCGTAATTTTAAAAAATTCATATATTCGTTCCTTATTTCGATATACATATCAAACTTGATTTTTGGGGCCGTGTCTGTAATTTTAAAAAGTTTAGACATGCATTCTTTATTTTAACACGCGTATCAAACTCGATTTTTAGCTTATTATTTGTTATATCATATTATTTAATATTATAAGTACTTATTTTCATATGAAAAAAATAATAATTACAATATATATTTACAAATAAACATAATATTTTTTAATATTTATAAATCTATCCTTATATTTTTATTATTTACGTGTATTTCCCCACGTGTTGATGTCCTATATTTTTTAAAAATATCATATCTCTATATTTATATCCGTATTTTTTCGTATCCATGTGTCGATATCCGTATAATATATATACAAAATCACATTAAACAAACAGGAAAAGACAAGTCCCAAACTTGGTCTCTCTTCCTCACAAGTACACATCAAAAGAAAATGGGGCATCTAAAATTCCAAATATCAACTTTCATCATATATATATATATATATATATATATATATAAACAATAAGACAATTTTCATGAAAAATTATCACTAAAACATACGTGAAAAAAATGAATTTATATTCTTATATATTAAAAAAATATTATAACTATAAGTCAAAGTAACGTACTAAAGGGGGAATACGGCAATAAGATGTACTCACCTCCCGAATAATCCACAAACACGTAATTCAAATAATACAATCGCCTCCCTCTTTATTATCTTCTATCAACAATCAGCTTTAATTTGTAATTATATTGAAAATTTCCTAAACTAGTTGGCAAAAATGTTGACTTGACTTTTTGAAGACTAAGTCAAAGCTACTAGAATACAATATAAATAACTCAAATTAGATTTTCTCTTCCGGGAAAATTATTCAAAAGAGATTTCCACATTACAATATTCCCATAATTTATGGCTCCAAATAATAGTTTTGTCATTATCCCTTCATTTATTGCCCTATACAATAGTAATGTCATGGGCCATCGGGGCCTTAAATGCAGTCCAATTGGGTGAGTCCCCCAAATTTAACCCTAATGGACCATTGCTGGTTTTGAAATTCTTAAAGATCTCTCACCACATTTATAAATGATACATCAACAACTTCTCACTTGTTCTCAATGCCTTCATGAATTCATGGTTAATTTTAGCATCACTTCAATCCGATGCTACCCCCTATGGATTCAAATTCCATTGTGATTGCAATATTTTTTATGTAGCGTGCGTGGCATCGAATTTAGATAATAATTATGACGATTTTATAAATCATAATAGTTACAATGTAATAATATTGAATTAAAAGAGTTAATACCCAATAGTATAAATTAGTAATTTCTATATAAAGTTTATTATATTTTGTGTAAATAAAATTAACTTTTACTGTCGCAATGTTGGCAACATCTACAATTGCAAATGATATATTGCAACTATAATCATGACTGCAATTCAGAATCTTGATGACGTGATCTAAATACCGATATTTAAGGGTTTATTTGATTATTATTTTTAAAATTAATTTTTTATTCTTGAAAATAATAAACTATTTTTAAAATAAAAAAAATTGTTTAATAGAATTGTTTTTAGAAATAATTTTAAAAATTTTATTATAAAATTTTATTTTAAAAATAATTATTAAAAATACCTCATGATTGTTTTTAAAAATAATTTTTAAAAATAAAAAAAATAAAAATATTTTCAAACACATCCTAAATTTTTTAGTCTAGATATTTTAAAACTTTCCTTTATTATATTATAATAAAATTAATAATTTCATCTTTAAAATTATAAAGTATTAATAGAATTATTCTTAAATTATAAAAATTATCATAATAATTCTTAAATAATATTTTATTCATATAATTTTATCAATTTATTTTATTATTCATAAATGAAATTATATGTGCGAAGAGATAAAATTATATAAATAAAATATTATTTAAGAATTATTATACCAATATTTATAATTCAGATATCATTTTATTATTGTCTTACAATTTTAAAAACAAAATTATTAATTTTATCTCATATAGACTTTATTTAACAATCAACTAATTACATTAGCTGTTAGATGGTTATATTATTTAATTTGATTAATTAATAACATTAACTATTGAAGTATTATTTTATTTTAATAATATTTTAAAATATAAAATATTATTTATTTAATTTTTCTTCTAAAAAAATTATTGTAATTTATTATTTATTAAATTTTTTTAAAAAAATAAATAATTATAATTTATTATATTTATTAATTTTTCTTTAAAATAACTTTAAATTTTCATTAAAAGTAAATAATTATAATTTATTATAAATTTTTTATTAAGAAATAGATAATTTAGATAAAAATAAATTTATTATTATTATTGTTATTATTTTTTATAATTTGATGGTGGAAATAAATAAGGAAGAAACAAATAATATATTTAATTTAGATGAATCAATTAAAAAATATTTTATTATAATATATATTTTATATATATATTTCTTATAAAGAATTTTCTATATATTAAAAATAAAGATATTAAAAATTAAATTGATAAGAGATAGTGGTACTTTTTACTACTCTAAATGTTAAATATTTAATTAAAAAAAGTTAGATTCTTTAATTTTTAAAAATTAATATTTTAAAAATAAAAAAATTAATTCAAATAGTTATTTCTCAAATACTTAAAATAATTAATTAATCTAATCATACAGTTAAAATTTCTTGAACCCATTTACAGCGGATAAAAAGCTATAAGTCAAACACTCCACAATTTTACTAACAGCGCATATCCGAAAAAAATAAAAATTGAGTGCTGTGGAAGTCCGGCCCGTAATTAAATGCATAGTAATAATTACTTATTGTCACTAATCGCCCACTTAAACTATTTTATATATATTCTATCATAAAATAAACGAGCTTTGAGCCTTCACTAAAATATATAAAATGCTTATCATTGATATTTAGTCAAAACAAACTGCTGCAACTCCATGGCTTCTGCAAATGAACTGCTTCATTTCATTCGAAGTTCTTCCGTGAAGGGCTACCAATCATTCGGCTCAGTCAAGAGATGGGTTTCGACCACAGCCTTCGTCTTCTGCTTCGGCTTCTTCTTGTTTCTGTTTTCTGCAAGTTGTTTCATCAATTGGCGTGACCTTGTAAGCTTCTCTCTCTAGACATCCTTTCTCTCTCTGTCTCTATATATATGCATATATGAACTGCGTTTTTGCTCAATATTTATGGTTTGTTTTATATTTTCTGCCTTTTCTTTTCTTGTTTATTC
>JANHAO010009868.1:0-18063 GCA_026873985.1 Saraca asoca
GCAACTTAGAAAATGGAAATACATCCAAAGCCAGAAACTTCACACACAATATAAAAAATTCTAACAAGCCCACAAAATTTTCTACTAAGTAAACCCATAAGAATAAAAAAAAAACTCACCGAAACAAAACATTCTAGCAAATCCCAGATTCCAATAACAAGCATTCAATAGTACCTCATAAGGATTTGTCTGTATGAGAGGATGACCCAACCACTTGGCTATCTCTTTCTTATGCTCAAGAGCCTTCTTCGATGCCTCACGATTAGGGTCAAGGTGCTGGAGCCCTGCAACTAGCACTAGGCAGCTGAGAGCGGCACTCATCGCATACAGTATCAACTCTTGTAGAACCTTGGTCTCTGATGAGCCACCCATTAAATGTTCAACGTCGGAGAAATCTTCATATTTTCTGAATCCAAATCCCTATCGCCATCGGAAAACCTCAACCTTGACTGGAGAAATGGTATAGTCGACGATCGCAAGTGACGGAGGGCTGGCTTGAGATGAGGGAGGAGGAGGATGTCACAGGTAGAGGTGGAAGGTTAGTAAGGAAAAAAATTTCTTATCCTATCTGGTTCATTTCTAACCCAGCCTCCCCCATAAGATAAAATTTTCAACTAAGAGATAGGATATGATAGCAAATCTGATAGTCATATCATATCCTGCTAGTTTACCAAACATAAAATAAAAGTAGGATAAGATAAATCCCTCTTATCAGTTGTACCAAACAGGCCCTTAAAGTATTTAAAGACCTATTTAACATACTAATACTATTGGCCTAGATTACAAGAATAATGAGGTAGTAGACCTACTGCTTGGCTAATGTCTGGCCATGTACACAACATGGCCCATATTTGACTTCCAATCACACTTAGGTATTGAATAATTTTCATCTCCTTTTTCTCTTCAGGGAGTGCTCGAACACATTAACCCATCAAGCTTACAATTATTAGCTAAAGGGGTACTTATTGTCTTAGAATTGTGCATGTTGAAATTCTCAAGAATCTTACCAATGTACGTTTCTTATGACAATGCCAATAAACTCTTAGACCTATCCCTCAGAATTTTAACTCTAAGGATATAAGTAGCCTCACCCAAATCTTTCATTTTGAAGGTAGAGGACAATCATTTCTTGATTGTATGAACTAATTCTAAGTCATTACTAACCAATAGAATGTCATCCACATAGAGTGATATTATTGCAAACTTATGCTTTGAATATACCAAATATACACAATGGTCTTCATCTAGTATTTTGAAACCAAAATTCAAGGCCAGCTCATGAAACTTTAAGTACCATTGTCTTGAAGTATGCTTGAGACCATAAGAAGACTTCTTAAGTTTACAAACTTCATTCTCATGATTCTTTTTAACAAAACCCTTTGGTTGTGCCATATAAATCTCCTTACTCAAATCACCATCGAGAAAAGTAGTCTTAACATCCATTTGGTGAAATTTCAAATCAAGTTTAGCAACAATGACTAGAATCAACCTAATGGAATTAAACCATACTACAAGTGAGAAGATATCTTTGTAATTGATCCCTTTTTCTTACGTGTACCCCTTGGCAATTAAACATGCATTGTACCTTTCTATGTTACCATCTACATTCTTCTTTACTTTGAGAACCTATTTACTCCCGATTGCCTTTCAGCCTTGAGGAAGATCCACTAATCCCTATACTTGATTAGCTTACATTGAATCCAATTCATCACTTATTGTAATTAACCAATTCTCATTATCTGGATGGTCAAGAGCTTCTTTATAATTATATGGCTTATCATTTAGAGATGTGGCCAAGTGAGCCTTACTTTAATTGAAAATCCACCACTTAAGTGGTTTGAATTGCTAAGTGGAATGACGAAGATGAGGAAGCTCAATAAGGGTTTACTCACTAGCATCTCCCTCACCATCAAAATTAAAATACACTTGCTAAGGTTCAAGAACCTCAATGGGTTGAACTGGCTCATGATCAACATCATGATTAGGTTCAGCAATTGTATCCTCTATAAGTTCATCAGGATCAGGTGCACTTTCTTGATCAGCTATTGGTGATTGCACGAAGTTCCCACTTGGAACAAGACCACTTTCACTTGACACAAAATGTCCAAAATTAGTAAGTCTATAAAGGGTTTATGGCTTATCAATAATCTTTATAGATGGAAACTCATTCTCTAAAAAAGCATCATCCCTTAACTTGAATTCAACCTTTTTACCCTTTTGCTCCAAATTAATGAACACATACCTGCTAGAGTGTTCAAAATAGCTGAGAAAAACATATTGCCTCCTATATGGCCTGAGTTTATCAAACTCATAATTCTGAGTATAGACGTAAGCCACATAGCCCCAAAGCCTAATATTACTCAAAATGGGCTTTTTAACAATCTAGAGTTCATAAGGAGTAGCAAGGACAAATTTGGAAGGCACTCTATTGAGAATATAGATTGTTGTGAGTAAGGCATCTCTTCAGAATGAGAGATCCAAGTTGGCCTCTATCATCATGGTCCGTACCATATTAAGGAAAGTCTGATTTTTCCTTTTTGCCACCCCATTTTGTTGAGGTGTGCCAAAGATAGCAAGTTATCTTTCTATTTCCTTTTCTTCACACAACCCTTTGAATTCATTGGATAAGTACTCACCACCCTATCAATCCTCAAGGACTTAATAATTTGGTTCAATTGGTTTTCTACTAAAGATACATAAGACCTGAAATGACTTAACAGTTCACTTTTTTATTTTAGAAGATAGACATAGTTATAATGAGTACAATCATCCGTGAATGTCAATAAATACTTATGGCCAAGTCTTGATACCACATTTAAAGGTCCGCATACATCAAAATGCATTCATTGCAGCCAATAATCACATCGAACACCTTTTCCAAATGACTTACAAGTAGCCTTATCGGTGAGACAAAACTCACAAGTTAGGGGTGAGACAAGGCTACTTTTGGCAACATATGCATCCTATTTTGGCCAATACATCCCAACCTTGAATGCTAAACAACTTGATCATTTAACTTCACAATAAGGCAATCACCAAAAGAACTATTACCATTAGCAATAGTATTTAACACAAAGAAACCATTTTTGAGAAAAGAAGCACATAACTTGAAATTATTACAAGAAATATCCAATACACCATTATGAAAATTCAAACTAAAACCAAAACGCATCAAACAAGTTTTTCTCCTTATTTCATTTACAAATAAAACATCCACCAATACTAAATGGTTTCCACTAGACAAAGGTATTTTGCAAATTCCAATGCCTTGCACTTCTAAATGAGAGTTGTCACCCATAAAAATCCACTTGGCTCCAGCACTAAGCTTTCTATAAGCCACAAACAAGTCTCAATCTAGAGCTATATGATTAGTTGCTACTAAATCAACAACCCACAAAGAGTCAGATTCAATCATTAAAATACATGATAAAACATATGCATAAAAAGTAGAGAATATCTATGCCTTAGAATTTTTACACTCCTTAGCAAAATGACCCTTCAAGCCACAACTAAAGCACTTGATTTTTGTTTTGTTTTTCAACTTCTTACACTTCTCATTAATTTTTATTTCTGACTACCAGAATTAGAACCTTCCCTAAGGAACTTTCTCTTTTTCAACATTTATTCTTCTTTTTCTTTAGTGAAAAAGATGCCATAACAAGATATGCTTTGGATGGTGTCCTGATGTCCATCACCTCAACCTTTAACAAAAGATGCCTACCAATATTATTAAAGGTCTTAATCTCTGAAGTATGGGGTAAATTGATCTTAATCCAATGCCATTCATCATCAAGAAGGAACTAGATAACTGCTTACACTTGTTGCTCGTCAGTCAACATATGTCCAATTCCTTTCAAGCTTGAGATTATGTGAGACATCTCTCGAAAGTGACAAAACATGTTGTGTTATGGCCTCTGTAAATAATTCTTAAACTTAAGGAATAAAGCCCCTTATTTCTCTAAAGAAACACTTCCATACTTGGTTTCCAAGGTGTCCCATATTTCTTTTGCTAAACTAAGCATGGCAAAGTCAACCATCAGATCATCTATCATTGCACTGAGCAAGGTAACCCAAGCTAAGGTGCCTTTTCTTTTTAGAGTCTCATACTCAGTCTTATCCATATTTGATACTTCTAGAGCCAACTTTAGAAGTGTAATGGATACCATTTCAAGTGCATCCTGTTCAGTGAACAAGAATTGAACTTTCCGTTGCCATAAAGGATAGTTATCCCCATCAAGCTTCAGATCTTTATTCAACTTGGCTATAATGCCTTTTTTGGCAGTAGTCATACTACATCATGCAATTTTCTACCCATTAGTATATTCATTTTCACAATAAGACAAAATCACATAAATTGATTAAAAATAACTAATCTATGCTTAAACAACTCAAAGATAAGCATTTTCAGCCTATAATATCATCGATTGAGCATAAATTTTATTATTCGAAATAAAATCATCTATTTTATGCCTTAAAATAATTCAATTACAAGGAATTACTTTGCAATCTTAAAAAAAATCTAGCCAGAGTTTTTAGGCTTTTTTTATCACTTTTCAATAATAAAAAAACTTTTAACATAGAAGCCCATTAACTTGTCAATTTTATGCCAATCATGAAGATCATATAGCGAAAAATATTGAAGATACTAAGTCACATAGCCAAAGACTACAACCAAAGGCTCTAATACTAATGTTGTAATTTTTTATTTATTTTATATTAAAAATAAATAAAAAATGATCTATAGAGATTTATGAACTCATATGTCTTTCCAACCAAGGTGAGCTATAACACACAAAAGACCTTTGATCCTAACAATCTTGAACAACCATAGGATGATGGGAAAAATTTCCAAAAATATGCCTAGGATCAGCAACCAAGTTAACACTATAAAGAGTAAAATGAAAGACTTGTTTACTCCCTTTTTTACACAATAAAGACCCAAATATAGCCTTTGAATCAAGAGCTAATAGAATAATTAAGTGTGTGTATTTTTCTTTCAAATTATGATTTACCTCGCTTATATAGTAATATCAATTACATTATCTAAAACAACATGTCTTTTGGTTGGTCAATGGTTACGTACCTAAAAGTTATAATCACAACACTTAATTCTATCATTATCCCATAATAATAAAATGTAATTAAGCTTAAAAATCATACATGAGAAATTAAAGTTTTTTCTCTTATTCTTCCTCTCTTTCTCAATGGTCATGGGAAAAAAATAAATGTTTAAGTTCTGCTAGGGCAAAACTCTAGCCCTAAATTAAGTTTACTTTTTATTTTGATTTTTACATTTTATTTTTCATTAATGTGTAACTAAATTCTCATATCAATCTAAAAGAATTTATGCACCAATTCTTTCTTGATTGTGAAAATTGATCTTAATTTCAATTCATTCCTAATTTGATTCTTTTGATTTTTTGATTTTATTACATACAATTGCCTTGGATAATTAATTAATAGGATCCATTAATTAATTATTCATTATGATCTAGTGCTAGCTAAATTCCTATAGCCAACTTATGGTTATTTGTGGCTATTTGGTTGAAACAGCAATAGGGGTTGATTTCTTGCTAGGGTGATTCAATCTTCATAGGGAATCAAGGATAGTTAATTAGGTTATTACTAAGATAATTTAATCAATTAGACCTAGTATTTTTAGAACTTAAAGCTATTAATAAATTGGTTGATGTGCTAGGCTTCAACTGATTTACCAATAAGAGTCAACTCAATGCTGGGCTTGATTGGCTAGTTTAGGGAGAAATTAACAAGGTTTAATTAGGTGTTAGGCTTAATAAATATCTTAGATGGGTGGTCAAAATGGAAATGAAATAATAAAGCCAATGATCGGCTAATGAATTGGTTGCAAGAGTCCCTTGGATAAACCCTTTCTACATCTAAATTCCTTTTATTGCTAATTTTGTTTTGCTTTGCAGGCAACCTATTTAAGTCAATTCTTATGCTTATTAGGTAGCTAACCCCCCATATCATATTGTAACACATATAAAATAGATCACTAGCCCCTGTAAACATGACCCAGACTCATTAAAACTGCTAGCTTTGGTGGTTAAGTACTATTTTTAGCTGATTTCGATAATCAACAAATTTTGATGTCATTGTCGAGAATTGGCTGATTTATTTTTATGTGTTTTTAAGCATATATACTATTAGGATATCAACATTAGTATTAAGCTTTAAATTCAGCCCTTAGTCCCTATGTTTTTGCCTAGTGTTCTTAGTTTTTCAGTTTTTTGACAAGATCAAGTGGTAAAATTTTCTATAGAGTTTGAAGCTCAAATTTTATAGGTCGCCATTTTTAGGCCTTCTAAACAAATCTCACACTATGCCATAACCCCTTATTTTTGCTAAATTTTATCATCTTCTATTATTTTTCCATTTTTTAGTTTTTTTAATTCATTTATTAATTTTTTCCATTTCAATTCTTGAGGTTTTTTATTACCTGTCAAGCTTTTTTGTGTATGACTTAATTCTTTCATATTCCTAAGCTAATATATGATCCAAAGATTGAGAGAACCTTGCAGGAACTAAGAAGAGTAAGTAAACATCAATCTGGCCTAATTCAGGACTTTTCATCAATACCAGTTTCAGTACCATCCTCCCTAAGCTCAAGCATTGTAGTAGACTTGTTTTCTACAAGTTCCTCTCTCCATTCAAGCATAGAGAATATGGCATTTCATTAAAGAAATTTGAAGGAGTTGGCTTTCTTAGACCTCAACCAATAGCCCTTGTGAATTAACTACCCTAAAATTAAGGCTACATTGGAACTAAAATCTGGTCTAATCCATCTACTTCCTACATTTCATCGACTGGCTAGGGAAGACCCTCACAAACACTTGAAGGAGTTCCATGTAGTTTGCTCAATCATAAAACCCTAAGGCATTTCAAAGAAGCAAATAAATTTAAGAGCCTTCCCCTTCTCTTTAGCTGATTCAATGGCTCTACTATCACCCTCCAGGCTCCATCAACACATGGCATGAGATAACCAAACTTTTCCTTAAGATATGCTTCCTTACTTCTAGAGCTACTAACATCTAGAAGGAGATTGCTAGCATTAAAAAATAATCTGGAGAGACCTTACATAAGTATTAGGAGATATTCAAGAGACTGTGTGCAAGCTGCCTCTAACACCAAATCAATGATCAGCTCCTTATCTAGTATTTCTATGAAGGTCTCCTCCCAATGGATAGAAGCATAATTAATGCAACAAGTGGAGGAGTCTTAATGGACAAAACCCCTAATACTATAAAGATGCTAATATCCAACATAGTTGTAAACTCACAACAATTTAGTAGTATATTAGACTATGCTATGGAGAAAGTTAATAAGTTGTACACATTCAACTTAGAGAGGAAAATGACAGACCTCACTCATATGGTTCAGCAACTCATAAGATAGAAACAAGAAGCATAATTATGTGGCATCTGCTCAGCTCCTAGACATAGCATTGAGACCTGTCCTACATTTTTTCCAGAAGGCTGACCTTTTCCAGCAAGTCCAAGCTATAGGGAGATTTTCAAAAAATAATAGAAGATTTCCAAACTAGACACAATAGGCGTACAACCCCTACTCCAACACATATAATCCTAACTTGAGAGATTACTCAAATCTGAGATATGGCAATCAAGTTGGACAACAAAGTTTCTATCAACAACCCTCCTAACAGATGCAGCAGCCAAGCCAAAACTAACCCATAAAGCAACAAAACCAGGACTTAGTTTCAAATCAAGCTTTAGCAGACTTGATGAAAAATATGGCTCAATAAAACTTGCAATTCTAGCAAAAGATCAAAGGAAAAATTTAGCAGATAAAGTAGGATATCAACACCATTAACAATAGATTACAGAAAGTGGATACTAGGATATCTAACCTAGAAAATCAAGTTGTTGCAGGTAGACTGCCCTCCCAAAACAATGATGAACCCCAACGAAAATACATGTGTCATACTGTTGAGGAGTGGCAAGGAAGTAAAAACCAAAGATAATTAGCTAGTTTCAGACTAAAAAAAAAGGGTAGAGATTTCTGAATCAACAAGCAGCTCTCAACCAATCTGTGTACCTTCTCCCTTTCCAAGTAGATATACAAAGCAAAAGAAAAAAGACCAAGACAAAGGCCTTTTGGAAACTCTTAAAAGGGTTAAAGTGAACACTCTCTTGTTAGATGTGATTAACCAGATCCCAAGGTATGCTAAGTTCCTCAAGCAGCTATACACCATAAAAAAAAAAACTAAGAGGTAATGAAAAATTAGCATAGGGAAAATTGTTTCTGCTATCATTGAGAGAAAAATACTATAAAAATGCAAGGATCCAAGTAGCTTTATGAATCCATGTGTCATTGGTGAGACTAGATATGAACATGTCATGCTAAATTTAGGTGTATCTATTAATGTCATGCCTCTTTCTATTTATGCATCTCTGAATTTAGGGCCATTAAAAAAATTGGTGCCATAATTCAACTAGTAAATAGGTCTAATACTTACCCTAAGGAAGTTGTTGAAGATGTTTTGGTTAGGGTGATTGGCTTCATTTTTCTAATACATTTTTACATTCTAGATATAGCTAATGATCCATCAACTAGATAATCATCCCTTATCATTTTAGGGAGACCTTTTCTAAAAACTATAAGAACAAAAATAGATGTTTGTGCCGGCACATTAACCATAGAATTTGATGGTGACATTTTAAAAACTAACATCTTTGATTTAATGAAATACCCTAATGATAATAATGATTGCTCCATATTTGCACTTGATGCGTTTGTTCCATTAGTGTAGGATGCATTTGACTTAATCATCCTTACTAAATTAGAAGCAAAATTAGCAAAAATTATAGAAATTACAGAGTTGTAATTGCAACTAAAGCTAGATTTGACAAAATTACTATCTTTATGGCCTCCCTCAACCAAGTTTCGATGCTCCAATCTCTAGTTTTAGAACCAAAACCATTACCAGACCACTTGATGTATGCATACTTGGGAAAGGAAGCAAACCTTCTAGTCATAATAGCCAGAAACCTAACTATAAAACAAAAGGAAAAATTGATTAGAGAGCTTAAAGACCACAAGTCAATAATAGGATAGACCATGGCAAACATCAAAGGTATCAACCCTCCTATGCACATGCATAAAATTTTGCTAGAAGAGGGTTCCAAACCAACTTAAAAGTATCAAAGAAAATTAAACCCTCTCATGGTAGAAGTGGTCAAGAAAGAGATCTTGAAACTCTTAGATTCTAGAATCATCTACCCAAGTTTAGATAGCAAATAGGTCAGCCCTGGTCAAGTAATGCCAAAGAAATTAGGGATTACAATGGTCAAAAATTAAGATGATGAGCTTGTCCCAATCATAATTCAAAATGGTTGGTGTGTCTACATTGACTACTGCAAGCTAAATGCTTGCATAAGAAAGAACCACTATCCTTGACCCTTCAATGATAAATGCTTGAGCGATTGGCTAGAAAATCCCATTTCTGCTTCTTAGATATGTATACAAGATACTTTCATATCGTCATTACATCAGAAGACTAAGAAAAGACCATCTTCACTTGCTTTTTTGGGACATTTGCCTACAGGAAAATGCTTTTTGGCCTTTGCAATGCACCTATCACCTTTCAAAGGCGCATGGTAAGCATCTTTTTAGATTTTTTAGAGCATTACATAGAGGTTTTCATGGATGACTTTTCTGTTTATAGTGACTTATTTGATGCATGCTTGGAGAACTTGACCCATGTGCTTAGTTGTTGCATAGAGATAAACCTTGTTCTAAATTTTGAAAAATGTCATGTTGTGATTGAGCAGGAGATAATTTTAAGACATATGGTGTCAAGCAGAGGCATTAAAGTTGATAAGGCAAAAGTTGATTTGATTATGAGCTTGCCCTACCCCACATGTACGTAGGAAATTCATTCCTTTCTTGGCGATACAAGTTTTTATAGAAGATTTATCAAGGATTTCTCCAAGATTGCCTTACTTTTGCCCAAGTTGTTTCAAAAAGATGTTCTATTTGATTTTAGCCCTACATATGAGGAAGCTTTTGACAAGTTGAAGGCTGTATTGACATTTACACCCATCATTCAACTTCCCAATTGGGAGTTATCTTTTGACATCATGTGTAATGTAATCAATTATGCCTTGGGAGAAATTTTGGGGTAACGGATTGGCAAGCAAGCTCATGTGATTCATTATGCTTCTAAGACTATTGATCTAGCCCAATGCAACTATTCCACAATTGAAAAAAAGCTTTTAGTTATAGTGTTTGTATTAGATTAATTTTGATCGTATTTGCTTGAATCTAAAGTTGTTGTATTTTTTTTATCATACAACTTTAAAGTATTTACTCTCTAAGAAAGATGAAAAGTGAAGATTGATCAAATGGATCCTCTTGCTACAAGAGCTTAACCTTTAAATTAAGGATAAGAAAGGAGCTAAGAACCTTATAGCAGATCACTAAGTAGGCTGATAAGAGAGGAAGATCTATTACCTTTCCATGATTCTTACCCCAATGAGTAGCTTTTCAAGCTGTAAGGTAATGTCCTTTGGTATGCTAATTTGGTGAACTATTTAGTCACTAGGACTTTACCTACTGATTTAAGTGGAGCTAAGACAAAGAAGCTAAAAAGTGATGCTAAGCATTTTTTATGGGATGATCCATACTTATGAAAATATTAGGCTAGTTAGATTATTAGGAGATGTGTGCTTGATTCTGAGTTTCAATTTATTCTTTCCTTCTACATGTTTATGCTTGTGGTGGACATTTTGGACCCCAAAAAATAGCTAGAAAAGTTTTAGATTGTGGTTTCTATTTGCCTACTTCATTTCGTGATGCATATGAGTTTTGCACTTACTATAAGCAATGTCAAAGAAAAGATAGTTTGACTTGTAGAAATGAAATGTTGCAAACCCCTATTGTTATGTATGAGAATTTTTATGTGTGAGGCATTGATTTCATGGAACCATTCCTTTCATCTTGTGGTTTATTTTATATTTTGCTTGTTATAGATTATGTTTCAAAGTGGATAGAAGCAAAAGCCATTAGGACTAATGATTCTAAATTTGTTATAAGTTTTGTTAAGTCTAACATTTTTAGCAAGTTTGGCATTCCCAAGGCTTTAGTGAGTGACCAAGGAACCCATTTTTACAGTAGAATAATTTAGACATTATTAAGGAAATATAGAGTCTTCCATAAGACATCTACACCTTATCATCCTCAAATAAATGGACAAGCTAAAATATTCAATAAAGAAATCAAGTCCATTATAGAGACAGCAGTGAAACTAAGTAAAAAAGATTTGGAGCATGAGATTGGATGATGCACTATAAGCTTATAGAACTACATACAAGACACCTATTGAGATGTCTCCTTACAAGATGATTTTTGGCAAGGCATGTCACCTTCCCTATAGAGATACAACATAAACCTTTGTGGGTTATAGAGAATTATAACATGGGGATCGATGAAACTGGTGAGCAAAGTAAGCTACAATTGCAAGGATTGGAGAAGATTTAGCTTGAGTCTTAAGAGAATGTATGCATCGATAAAGAAAAGACCAAGGCACTTCATGATAGGAGAATTGCTAGGAAATAATTCCTAATTGGGCAAGAAGTTTACTCTACAATTCAAGACTCCAATTAAGGCCCAATAAGTTACATTCCCATTGGATTAAACCCTTTGTTGTTATTAGTATGTTTCCTTATGACGCAGTTAAGTTCAAAAATTTAGTAGCTAACAAGGTGTTTAAGGTCAATGGGCATAGGCTCAAGCAATTCTTTGAAAGCTTCCAAAAGCATGAAGGAGAAGAAGTAGAGCTAGGAAAGCTAGTTTATATTGATGATGGTGGAGAAAAGAATCAAGGGATCATCAAACCAATAACCTTATACAAGTGCACTTCTGCACTTCTTGGAAGGCAATCCAAAAGTTTACTCTCTTTTCCTCTCTCTTTTATTTTATAAGTCCATAATTTGTCAATAATTTTATGCTTATATTGAGAATAATGTAAAATCTAAGTGTGAGGGAGAAATTTTAAGATTGTTTTATTGCACATTTTGTCTTTGTTTTACTTTGATTATAAGGAAAAAAATTCTAGAAAAAAGAAAAAAATCTATTTTTGTTCTTTTAGATGTTTTTCATTAATGATGAGTTTGTTTAGGTCTCATGTAGGTTGTAATTGATTTTGATGGTTTCATAGCATGATTGAATAAATTGTCTTGCCTCTTGCTTCTTGAATTTGATTAACATTGTGATGAAGTTTGAAGTGTTTATGGATTATTTTGGTAGACATATAACCTACAAGGATTTAAGTCATTCTTGATAATTTTTATCAAGTTCCTCTTTTATAGGTGCAATTTTCTCTCATGAAATTATTGCTTTAGAACTTGCTTTGATTCTTTTTGAGATTATATTGACACATGTATGCATAAATATGATTATGAAATTCCTTGATTGAGCCACTTTTGCCCTTTTAGCCTACCTTATAATGTACCATTGTTGAGCCCCTTTGAGTCTGATTGACCTTTTTTTTCTTGTTATATAGCCTATTAGAAAGCCAAGCCCTGCATGTCTTTACCTTTTTCCTAACCTTAGGGATTAGTAACGCATTTGATTCATTAGTGAGATAGGTTCTTGAATAATTGTGAGGGTGTGCTAATTGTTTGGTGAAAAGGCAATTGTGATTTATTTCAATGATCAAGAAAAGAAAAAAAAATAAATGAAGAAAAAAATAAGAAAGAGAAGAAAAAAAGGGGAAAGCTCAATGTAAGTCAAGAAAAAGAGATCAAAATGAAGGAAAAAAATGAATTTGCAAGAAAATGAAAAAAGAAAAGAGAGCTCAAAAAAAATAAAGTGAAAAAAAATTTCAAAAGTCAAGAAAATGAAAGAGAAAAAGAGAATTCAAAAATGTCAAAGTTGTGATATAGATTTTGATTTTAAATCACTCCCTTGCATGTTTAGATCTATGCCACAAAACCCTATTAATCTCTTTGATTTTATATTTTCATATCCATATCATTCCTTTCTTCCCTTTTTCCTTCGATCACATTATAATTTTTGTGAAGTCCTTTTGATTTATGCTATGCATGTGATTTGAGTAGTGGAGATTTAATGATAAGCAAGCTTATGATAGTGCATTTTCATGGAATGAAATTGAGTGAAGCACTTTCCCATTTTAAATACAAAAAGGGTTGTATAGAGTGCTTATCATGTGTGGTCTACCAAAGTGATCTACTTATCTTTTGAATAAAATTGTTATGCTGGTTGAATTTGAATTTTTAGTGGTGAAGAATGTGCCTTATGAGATGCCATGTCCCCTAAAATTGTGGTTATTTCCTTGTTTTTGGTTTTGCATTCTGATCATTGTTGAAAAATTTTAGAGTTTGAGTCTTTATTTTGAGTCTAGTGTAGTTTTGTTTTAGAGTCATGCCCGAAGATGTGCAAGAGTTAAGTGTAGGGGAACTTGATGAACATAATTTATACATAATTTATATCTCTTTATACTTAGTTATTTGTCATGTTTATGTGCTTAATTGGGCACTTGGAATTGGTTTTGTGATTTGCTAAGTTTTTGTGCATAATTGAATTTATTTGATAAATATTGTTTCTGATATTTGGGCATATCTAGAGTTCTAGACCTTAGTTTTGGGTAATTATTATGTTTTTTGAAATCTAAGAGAAAGATCCAAAAATAATATGAAAAGTTCCTAGCCCACTTCAGCCGTTTTGAAGGTCAAACAAAGCCCATAAGCTGGAGCAAAGTGCGGTGTTGTGACCCAAAAATCGTCTCAGTATTTTCATCATAAGTGGAGCTCCAAAAATCATTTTGGTACAAACTTAAGTCTATAGGATAGCTAAGATCTACCCCAAGAACTGTTATGAAAGACATAAGGACAAAATACACTATTTTTATTTAATTACATGGCTATGAACTTAAGTTTTTAAAGTTGTTATATGTTGGACTATTCTAAAAAGTTATCCTAGTGTTTAGCCCATAACCTGAGCTAAAGATCGAGTTTTAATACAAAGTCAAGGATATTGGAAAGCTAAGTGATATACCTATATTTCTATATGAGTAATGTCACATCCAAATAGGCCTTTTTCTAACCCTAAACTATAGCCCAACTAAGAGGTAGTGCACTAAGTCTATAAATAGTTAGCTAAACATCTCTTGTAATATGTTTTACACTCATTTTCAGTATTGTCTCTAAGGTTAAGAAGGAGAGAAGCTCTACTAGGCAAGACTCTAGCCCTAAATTAAGTTTACTCTTTCTTTTAATTTTTACATTTTATTTTTCATTAATATATAACTAAATTCTCATCTTCATCTATGGGAATTTCTGCACCAATTCTTTCTTAATTATAAAACTTGATCTTAATTTTAATTCATTCCTAATTTGATTCTTTTGAGTTTTTTGATTTTACTACATACAATTTCCTTGGATGATTAGTTAATAAGATCTATTAATTAATTATTCATTATGATCTAATGCTAGCCAAATTCCCATAGGCAACTTATGATTATCTGTTGTTGTTTGGTTGAAGTAGCAATAGGGGGTTGATTTCTTACTGGGGTGATTCATTCTTCCTAGGGAATTAAAAGTAATTAATTGGGTTGTTGTTTAATTAATTAGACTAGTATTTTCAAAATTTAAAGTTATTGATAAATTAGTTAAAGTGTTGGGCTTCAATTGATTTACCAATAAAAGTCAACTAAGTGCTAGGCTTGATTGGATAGTTTAAGGGAAAATTAGCAAGGTTTAATTATGTGTTTGGCTTAATTAATATCTTAGCTAGATATTCAAAATGGGAGTGAAACAATAGAATCAATTATTGATTAATAAATTGGTTACAAGAACCCTTTAGATTGAGCCTTCCTACATTTAAATCCCCTTTATTGCTAATTCTATTTTGTTTTGCATGCAACTTGTTCAAGTCAATTTTTATTTGTAATTAGGTAGCCAACCCCCCATGTTATACTATAACACATATAAAATAGATGACCAACCCCTATAAACATAACCTAGGCTCATTGTAACCACTAACTTTGGTGGTTCAATACTATTTTTGACCAGTTTCAACCCCTTTAGACCCATTTTTAAATGGGGTTGTAAATTGCCTAGTCCAATCCATATAAAAAAACATAAACTAGCTCATGACCTAGTGGCCTATTTAACACCTCATTGCCATAAAGTGCTTGGCATGGAATTGTCGAGGAATTAATTATGCCTCAACAGTTCATGCTCTAAGAGCCCTATTGTGGTCTTCAATGCCTGACTGTATTTTTCTTTAAGAAAAAAAAAGGAATGATATTAAAATTATGGAGGTTGCTTAAGCTATTCAAATGGAGAATTCCTTTTTCTATTCCTATTCATAGAAGAAGGTGGACTTGCCATGCTATGGAAAGATGGGCCAGAGTTAGAGATTATTCATGGCACAAATGAACTCATAAACTATGTGATCAAATGTGAAAGCTCTGTTTCAAGATGGTTGTTAACTGGTGTTTATGGTTCATCCTATCATAGGGATAAACATCTATTATGGGAACAACTATGACAATTACATGATGACATGGCAAATCCCTAGGTCATATTAGGGGATTTCAATGCTTTTTTAAATTCACATGATAAAACAAGTGGTAGGGCCATCAATACCTCTAATGATGCTACTTTCTTGGGGTTCTTGAATCATATAGATGAAATTGAATTAAACTTCTATGGATCCGCTGATATATGGGATAATGGTGGTGTGGGAACACAAATGATTAGAGAAAGTCTTGATAAAGCAATCTGTAATGATAGTTGGAGATTGGCTCATCCAAAAACTACTGTTAAGCACTTAGTGAGTGAGGTTTTTAATCATGATCCTATTCTATTGGATTCAACTTTTGATAAGGATAATTAACAAAGACCTTTTGGATTTATTTTGGCTTGGCTAAAAGATGAATCCTATATGAAAGTAATTGATAGAGCATGGAGCACATATATCCAAGGGTCTAATGCATTTTAGATGGTTAACAAACTAAAGGTTGTACAAAGAAGTTTGAAAAAGTGGAATCAGAGACATTGGTATTGTCACACAAAACTAAAGGAATTAAATAAGGCTCTAAAAGCAGTACCTTCATGGGAACCCACTAGAGAAAATAGATTACTAGAGTAATAGAGTTTATGCGAAATTAATGAGCATTTGGCAAGACAAGAGGAGATATGGCATCAAAAATTTAGAGAAGTATAGGTTAATGATGGTGATCAAAATTTAAGTTTCTATAATTGTTTGCAATCATTATGGTATTGTCACACAAAGTTAAAGGAATTAAATAAGGCTTTTAAGCAATATCTTTATGGGAACCCGCTAGAGAAAATAGATTATTGGAGTAACTGATCAAATGTGAAATTAATGAGCAATTGGCTAAACAAGAGGAGATATGGCATCAAAAATCTAAAGAAGAATGGATTTGTGATGGTGATTGAAATTCAAGGTTCCATTAATTATCTACAACTGTAAGGCAAAAAAGGAACAATATCACAAAAATTAAACTCCCAAATGGACAATTTTGAAAGGGTAGTGTTGATATTGGAAATTATTTTGTATCTTAGTTTTAAAATCTACTTTCAAGATTTGATTACGAGTTTCTAGCATATTTGGAGGGACTAATTAGCCCTATGATATTAGATGAGTAGAATGATAGATTATCCAAAATTCTTATAATTGATAAAATATCAGACATACTTTCCTTTATGGTTGATCTTAAAGCACCAGACTCTAATGGTTTTGTGGTTATTGTTAGAATTTTTATATGGACTGACACAATTCAATAATGTATTAGATTAATTGGATGTCACATCATTTGAGCTTATTATTATAAAGCCCAATTATGTGTGATCATTTTGATGGGCTTATGTGGATACTGGGCCCTGTGTTTGGACTTGCCATGATAGGTAAGCTTGACCCATCTTGTATATATACACAGGAAGAGGCCCTATTCCTTTCTACTGATTAATGTATAGTTTCCCCATCAAAGCTATAACAGGCAGACCTGAGGTGGAATAGGGATAGTCATTCTTCCTTTTACATTGCAGGATTCTAGATCTGGGATGACTTCAGCATCTAATACCTTTCCAGGTAATTTTGGTTAATCTTAAATCTCACTTTTGTAATTTATTATGTTTTCTTTACATGCCATATGTTAGGGATTAGAATGTATCCTATTGAATAATTCCAGCAATTGGTATTAGAGCCAATCTAATCCTACTGTGGCTGTGAATTAGTGATAATCAAATTAGGTAAAACCTAATTTGTTTTTCCTGAAAACATATATAGTAATTGAACAATTTTTTAGTGCAACTGGGTTAGGTTTTTTCTAGATCTTAATCTTAGACATCTAGATTAAGTTTTTACTAAGAATCCAAAATGAAATTGCTAGAAAACTTTTGGTTTCCAAATGGTTTTTTTTTATCAAACCCAAAATGCAAAACCCGAATGGTCTTCAGGCTTCAACTTCCAATTTTTCTAATTTTTGTACTCAATTGTGAATAATTCTTTAGGGGCTTTTCTAGATCATAGAATTGTAAATCCAATGGGACCAAAATCATTGAATTTCATTGAGAATTGAGAGAGAAATTGTGTAGAAATCAAAAGAACCCACTCAAACCCAACCAAAAAGTTTTTTCTAAAATACCCATTTATTTTGTCACAAAATCATAAAATTGATAGAGGGCTTTTGAAGATTGTAAAATTCTGGTTTCATAGACACCAAGATTGTAAAATTTGGTTGAGAAACGAAGGAGATATGGCATATGACCCGATTATAAGTGAACTGGGTTGAAAATGAGTCTGTGTGCCCGACTACTGGAGGAAGATGAACAGTGTTCATCATGCCAAGCCCACTTGCAGCCTCTAGTGCATGCAAGCGCGTGTAGCTCGCTTGAGCTTCATTTCGACTTGTTATTTTTTCTAGCATGCTCCACGTGTTGTCTTCTCTATTATGGATATTTTAATTGATTTTTTGAAATTTGGGAAGAATTTATTATTAATTTAATGACATTTAAAATTAGTAAAAATCTA
>JANHAO010009869.1:0-18121 GCA_026873985.1 Saraca asoca
TCTGAAAATATAGTTAGGCATTGCCTAATCAAGATAGGATTCATTACCACTCATTAGAGTGATATCCATGGCCACTCAATGAATTAGTTTGACTCGATAAGTCCTTGTGCAAGGCAGAATTGAGACTCAAATGGGATTTGAGTGCTTGAATTTATTTGAGTCAAATAATTCACGATGTTTAGAAACTGTGATTAGTTATAGAGGTTGACTGGCATCCATACCTTTGACTAATCCTGATGTAGGTAATAAAAGGATTGTATCATGCATGGTGTAATGTACACTAAGATCAACCACAAACAAGCTTGTCACCATTGTTGACCCTACCAAAAATTGGATAGCTATAATGGCTTGCTAGAGTCCGCTTATAGGTTAAAGTCTATGGATAATTAATTTGGAGAAATTGATCATAAAATTAATTGGATTAATTTTATATGCCTTCAAATGATTTGAAGGGCATTTTGGACTTTATTCAATATTTCAGGGGCCTATTGGGTCACACACATAACGGAGAATGATATGGCCAAAATTTAGACATATTATATGTTTAGGGACCAAAATGTAATTTGGTGAAATTACTGGGGCCAAAATAGGGGTTGTTTTGCAAAATGGAAAATTGTTTTCCTATAGCCCTAAACGACGCTGTTTTGGCCTAAGTAGGCTGGCCAAAATGATGTATAGGCCAAAACGATGTCATTCAACTTCTCTTCTTCGTTCCCTTTGGTTGAATGGTTCGGCCGTGAATGGGAGAGAGGAAAAGAGGCCGTGCGTGTTCGGTGCAATCCGAACTGGAAAGGAGAAAGAAGAGATCGAAAGGTGTTTCGGTGTTTTCAGATCTTTTTCCCCATGCAAATGGCTGAAGAGTTCAACCAAGATGGAGAAGAGTTCTCCATGGTTCGATGGAGACGGAACAACCAAGGGGAAGAAATCGTCGGAAGTGTTCTGGTGGTTGCTCGGCTCTTCTTTGGTCCAATCCAACTCCCAAGGCTTGCTAGCACAAGATGAGGAGCTGTAGAGGCCATTGGATGGTGTTCTCCGGCATGGATCACCGATAGAGGTAGGACATGTGAATTGCTTGGGTGATCGGAAGATTCATCTCATTCTACTGTGTTTCAAGCTGGATTAAGGGTCAGTCTTGCTTTCTTTTATTCTTAATTTAATGTATTTGATACATTGAAGCCTCAATCCAACGAGATCCTAGCATGAGTATGTTCTGCCAAGCTTAGTTTTCTCTAAATTTTTTTTTGAAATTTTTGGCCTATTGGACCGGACAAACCCAACAGTTTTATACCATGCTAGAAGACAATTTGACGTATATGTCAAATTTAATATTTGTTAGTAGAAAATATGCTTATTAAAATCATTTTAAAACTCAAAATATTGTGTATAAAAAAGAGGTCTTAATAAAATTGTTACCCTTCATTATGCATATTTTCTGGCAGACAAATATACATATTTTAAATCAACCCTTGCAAGCAAACATGAGAATTTTATGCATTCTCATACAAGAGATCTTTATCCAAAATAAATTCTTAAAGAATGACTATCATATTTGTACAACTGGCAAAACATTGCATGAAATTATGATTTCAAAAATCATATCAATATACTTCCACTGGTATCATGACTCATGCAATTATCAATATTTATATAATTGATCCGAAAGTCATGAATATCTTGACACATGTAAAAGATCTTTACAAGTATTGTCACTTGAAACATTAAATAATTCCAATATCAATATGATTGATACAATAGGCAATCAAATAATTATTTCAATCAAATATTTTATCCATATTTAAGTAATATTATGCCTTAATGCCATACAATAATATAAAATTCAATATATCAATTTGCAACCAAGGGTTATGCATCAATACATGGCATTCTCAATTTTGATTTATAATAACTTTCTATATTATAAGAAAGCTAATATAATTTGGATAAAGTATTTAATAGCACATAGTAAGCAAAAGAAATGCTCTTTAAACATTATCAAAGTCCACACTAGAGTTCCTAATACGTAACTATATATTCACCTTTGGGCAAAACATATAATATGTACTAGGTTCTCTCTCACAGTTATCGGTTAAATATACAAGGACATCCTAGTGTTCAAGAGACTATTACTTTTAGGCAAATAAACCTCATAGACCTGTTTACTCTTGTAACCAAGTGATCCAAACATTTTCCAAAATTAAAGTTTCCCACATCTCAAAGGATTCTAATAAAAAATGCCATCACCAAAAGAAACAAAATGAAAGCAATGAGAATGCAACTCTTAGTAGATGAACATAGGAGTAAAGCTATGTCATTGCAGTTTCCCCTCTTGGGAAGAGAATGCAACGTGCAAAAGACCCTCCTTTACACGAAGCTAACCAAGATAATACCTTAGCATTGAAAACTTGTTCCTTTTGGGTAGATAAAATTTCCAAAACTATAGCATCCCTAGAAAGTAATATGCTTCATGAAAATCTTAATTAAACATGTGACAACCACCTTTGGGCAGGCTATTACATGCAATAATCATAAAATGGGCCTGTACAAAATAACTCAAAAGACCCTATAAATCAATATGAATAATCTCATTTTAGTGATAATTATCCATAGTAATCCATATATCTTCCAAAAAGTCCTAGATACCAAAAATTGTCTAGAGCAACAATGATGTACATTTTAATCATATGTACACATATGATCAATTCCATCATGAAATAGCATATCAAATGATCACAAAACTAAAAGATGCATTCAAATAGCTTCAACTTTAATCATTGCAATTATCATGCAAGCAAATAATTAGTGAGCCACATATTATACTCAACAACAAGAAGTGTGATAGATATTAGTCAATCCTACTCAGATCATCTATAAATAGGCATTAATTCAACCCAGCATCCACATTTGTGCAAACTCATATGAATTTTATAATATGAAAGTGATAATGAATTATATACTAGAAAATCTGGATTGTCATTAAAACTATTGCTGAGTTTGATGATCTCATCGTCTCCTAATGTGATGTTTCTCCAAAAGGATATTGGAAAATAAAACAATTCCATTAGTATATGAAAAAGACAATTACGTAAGTGATCATATATTATTAAGCTAATATGAAATTAAATGAAAAAAACTAATGGAAAATTATAATTATATTTTAATATTAAAAAAAGTCCTTCAATAGTGCTAGATAAATAGTGTCGCATAGATGAACAATATATATAAATAATATCATACATATGAACCATGTGGATAGTACATATCAATAGTATTAGTACAATATATTAGATGATAAAATAACAACAAAATACATAATAGGTAACTTAGTCAACTAGCTGCAATTAAAAATATAAAGGTGGCTCAGATAGTCCACTGAAATTAAATTTATAAAAACAACTTAGTTAGTCCACTAAAAATTAAATTTATAAAAAAAATGGCTTAGTTAGTCAAGAGAAGAAGCCTCATGAATATTATTATAAAATAGATATAATATATTCTAAAACCTGAAATCATGTATTTATTAAGAACAGAAATAAATTCTAAAAAAGGTGAAAAATAAAATTTTTTCTATCATACCATCTTAATAATTTTATGTTACAAAAGGAAAAAGTACAGCAATCATTTATGCTTCAACTAACACATAAATATACCATGTAATGTTCCATCCCAAACAAGAATTTTATTAGTGTTGACGTCGGATTTTGGTATTGAGCCAAAATCCAGCCAATGGGGGGATTTTTCAGGATCTCTAACCTTCAACTAGTTTAAACACAATAAATCAGTAAATTACGTGAAGATGAAGGGAAGAGCAGTAAAGTGACACGATATTTTTAACGTGGTTCAGTCAAATTCGAATAAAATTGGACCCTACATCCACGGTAGTGTATTGTTGCGAAAGTATTTCTATAAAGATCTTAGCACACTACGTTTCTTCCTTTCCTAGTTTCAACATATTCTAGCTCTCTCTCTATTTTGGCAGAGTTTCTACCTACCAGAAAGAGGTTCTCTCCTTTGCAGAAGGCTCCTTCCTTATATTTATAGGAGAGAGGAGGCTACAATGATAATTACATATGCAGTAAATCTTTTACATCAACATTCATTGTACAAGACAGAATGGACAGACAAAATATTGTTATTCGGCTATTGCAAATTGTCTTCTGCAGGTGGGTCCCAAGTATCCACTGGACAGGGTATGACTTAGTCTCCTGTGGTTTTTGGTTCAACGAGCTCTCAGATCGCTAGTCGCATTTCATTGGCTAGATCGTTCGACCTGGGGACGTGGTCGTCTTTGGGATGGAGAGATCGAGCTCGCTCTGACATGCACTAGCTCGAGCCGAGGAGGTCACTCTGTGACGTGACCTGATGGTAGAGCAATCTGAATATCCTTCAAGCTAGTCCTTTTACTGCTCTCAGGCTACTCACGGGTCCATCCAAGTCGAATCGATTTTCACATATAACATAAGCCCCCTAACTCTCAGCTCGCTTTGTGGGCTAGGAATTATGACTCTTTGATATTTAGCCAATCAAAGTCTTCCTCCGAGACTGTCATTTCACCTGCACTAGGCCATATCCCTCATAACATATGTCTGACAGTTGTTGGTGAGTCAACCTTAGCCCTTCCTAAGGTAATAAATGATGATGATTGGGGGGATGGATTTGGATCCTTCGATGGAGCTAATCTAGGCTTTATATAAGTGAGAGGGAATCCTTTTTGTCATTGTGTTGAGCAAACCATGGAGTTTCCTAATAAATCACCATTGTTTTCGACGTTCTGGCCTTCTAATGGGGTGTGTATGGTCTGCTGCATAGAGAATTCGGAAGATTTGGCTTCTCCTATAACATGGAGAGATCTCATATAGATCTCAGACTACGTCCTCTCGACGCTGTCGTGAGACAATTATTCAACCAACCAAGTTCTTGGCATTTCTTGATTTACTCCTTTCATGAATCAGAAGGGGAACTGGAGGCCAGAGAAAATAAGGAGCTGCGGTGCCACCATTAGAGGTGCAATGTAAGAAGAAAATTGAAGTTCTCAGTGGCTCACGGGATCTAATCAACTAAGGCGAAGCCCTTTGTGGCCGATCCTCCTTCTTAGTCATAGGTTTTTCCCTTTGTATTCTAATTAGCTTGCATCCAAGGCTTTTTGATGTAGTTCTACCTCGTTAACATCTTTTAATGAAGATAGTTTTCTTATGTGATTTCTATTTGTTGCTCTCATATATTTGCATTGTTTGAATAATTTGTGTGATCTGCATGTAGTCAAAAAGTAGTGCGAGAGTTACGAACACTTGGTCATGAGTGAGCTGTGAGATAGAGTGATCTCCTGCTTGGGCCGATCTTATGGCCAAATAAATAGATAAGTTAGTAGGAGGACTGTAAAATGATAGATGGTTTCGTATGAAAGTTGCAAAATTAACAAGTGAGCATTCTCGTGCTTGGGCCGATCTCGTGGCCAAATAAATAAGTTCGCATGAGAGCTGTGAAATAATAGAGTTCACATGAGTGCTGTGAAATTAACAAGTGAGCGATCTCGTGCTCAGGCCGATCTTGCGGCTAAATAAATAAGTTTGCATGAGAGCTATAAAATAATAGAGTTCGCATGAGAGTTGTGAAATTAACAAGTGAGCAATCTCATGCTCGGGCTGATCTCATGGGCAAATAGATAAGTTCGTATGAGAGCTATGAAATTAATAAGTGAGCGATCTCGTGCTCGAGCTGATCTTATAGCCAAATAAATAAGTTCACATGAGAGCTGTGAAATAATAGAGTTTGCATTAGAGTTGGGAATTAACAAGTAAGCGATCTCGTGCTTGAGCCGATCTTGTGGCCAAATAAATGAGTTCGCATGAGAGCTCCAAAACTAACAAGTGAGCGATCTCATGCTCAAGTCGATCTCATGGCCAAATAAATAAGTTTGCATGAGAGCTACAAAATAATAGAATTCGCATGAGAGCTGTGAAATTAAAGTTGGTCGATCTTATGGTCGAGACAATCTTGTGCCCAAATAAAAAGGTGATCGATCTTATGGTCGGGGCGATCTTGTGCCCAAATAAAAGGTAGTCGATCTTGTGGTTGAGGTGATCTTGTGCCCAAATAAAAAGGGGTGCCAATTAGGCGAATCACCTGTTTGAAGAAAATTTAAAATCAATAGTGGTATTCAAAATATTTACATAATTTACAAAAGTTACAAAAGTTTAAAAGATAGTCCTGATAGTAGGAGACTGCTCTTGCTCAGGGTCCTATCGAGAAGGTCTGAGCCATTGCCTGGAAAGCTGCATAATGTAGTCATGCAAGCGACCTCTTTTGATGAGATCTTCGATAACAACTCTCAACGCCCAGCACTCTGAGGTTGTATGCCCAAACTTGCTATAGTATGCGCAGAATTTCCTGTGGTTGATCCTAGACTTGCTGGGAGTCTTTACGGGTGGAGGATTTTCGAAATTCTCTTTGTCCTTTTCCATTGTAAAGATCTTGTCTTGAGCATCTGACAAGATGCTATAGGTGTTGTGATGACCTGAAAATGGGGGTCATTCATACTTGCTCTTCTTAGTGAGCTGATGGTAAGGGCTGTTATTCCCATTTCCATGATGACCCCTCTTCTTATTTTAGGTTGAGCCGCTTGCCTCAGGTTTCTGTGGACTTAAAGTCTCTTCCCATCTGATCTGCTTCATGGCTCGCTCATATAATTCACCTAGGTTACTAACTGGGGACTTGTACAAACTCTTAAACAGCTTCCCATCTCTACAAAGACCTGCTGAAACGGTAATCAGGATAGAATGGCAATCAGGATAGCCTCATCCGCGGACTTTTCCACATTGTTCACCTCACGCCTGAATTGAGTGATGTAGTCTTTCAGTGTTTCATGCTTACTCTGGAAGATTGTAGCAAGATGGCACGGAGGCACAAGCTACTTCTTCAATGCTCAGTATTGGTCAATGAACTTTTCTTGACACTCTTCCCCATTGCTAATGCTGCGAGCTGGGAGGCTCTTGAACCACATTCAAGGGACTTCACCCAAAGTGGTGAGGAAAACGTGACACCTGATTAAGGGGTTGTAGGTTTGAAGATCCATCTGGATGTTGAACAGGTTCAGATGGTTATGTGGGTCGCTATCTCTATCATACAGCAGAATGATTGAAACTTTAACCCTGCGCAGGAGGGGTTCCTCCTTGATCTCCCTAGAGAAAGGAGTTCATTTCACAAAGTGACCTTAGTCATTTCGAGCCTGAGGGTGCTCCTCCAAATGCTTGACTCTTTGAAGGAGATCTTCCACCAAAACATCCAAGCCCCCAATCTTTGGCTAGAGACTTGGTTCACTTTTTTGGTCGGATGGACAGCGATTCGAAGTCCATTCTTGGTTAGTTTCTTTGGAGAGCTCAACCTTGGGTGTGATGGTCTCAGCCTGCCCTTGCACATTCTGAGTTTATGCTTGTACTAACATTGTGACTATTTTAGCCAACTTTCCCATCATGTGCTCAAGCTTCTCCTGAGGCTGGAGCCAGGTCTGCACTCCATCAGTGTTGTTAGTGGCGAGAATTGGTTGTACTGAGTTGGCTGGAGGGACACCAATGGTTACTCCAATAACAGGAGTAGTGGACGAGTTCATCATCGAAACATGACCATCTAGAGAATGGGGTTGCGCATTTAAAGCTCTGGTGTCTTTTCTTTTGGCCATTGCAGTAGGAAATGAACCAAAATAGGTGAGATCCCCATAGACGGCACCAAAAATATTGATGTTAGATTTTGATATTGAGCCAAAATCTGGCCAATGAGGGGATTCTTTTGGGATCTTTAACCTTCAACTGGTTCAAATACAATAAATCAGCAAATTATGCGAATATGAAGGGAAGAGCAGTAAAGTGACACGAGATTTTTAATGTGATTCGGTCAAATCCAGCTAAAATCGGACCCTACGTCCATGGTAGTGTGTTATTGTGAAAGTATTTCTACAAAGATCTTAGCATACCATGTTTCTTCCTCTCCTAGTTTCAACATATTCTAGCTCTATCTCTATTTTGACAGAGTTTCTGCCTACCTGAAAGAGGTTCTCTCCTTTGCAAAAGGCTCCTTCCTCATATTTATAGGGGAGAGGAGGTTACAATGGTAATTACATATGCAGTAAATCTTTTACATCAACATTTATTGTACAAGAAAGAATGGACAAACAAAATTTTGTTATTTAGTTATTATAGATTGTCTTCTGCAGATGGGTCCCAAGTATCTGTTGGACAGGGTATGACTTGGTCTCTTGTGATTTTTGGTTCAGCGAGCTCACAGATCGCTAGTCGCACTTCATTGGCTGAATCATTCAGCTTAGGGACATGGTCATCTTCAGGATGGAAAGGTCGAGCTCGTTCTAACATGCACGAGCTCGAGCCGAGGAGGTCACTCTGCAACACAACCTGATGGCAAAGCGATCTGAATATCCTTCAAGCTGGTCCTTTTGCCGCTCTCGGGCTACTCGTGGGTCCGTCTAGGTCGAACCGATTTTCACATTTAACAATTAGTAAATAAACACTGCATTCATAAAGCTTTATTTTCACTAATAAAGCTCTCACACTACAAGAAAACTATCCATTTCCAATGGTAAAAATTTTTTGCTATAAATCCATCAAAAAGGAATTTGAAAAACAAAAAAATTTGTGTTTCAAAATTTCTAATGTCTATATTTGTCAAAAACGTCTATGTGGCACTAATCCAATACCTTTGTTAATTGGAAAAATGGATGAAGAATTTTTTAAAAAGAAAAAAAAAGACATGTCAACTTTTTTGCCGCTCCAAGATGTTGGAAAATCCATGTCATCAAATGATGTGGCAATTTTCAACGTCCTAGGACATTACATAGTCATCGAAAGAAATCAAATTTTTAAAAAATTTGAATTTCAAAATGAGAATGCCACATGATGCTTCTGATGTCCATAGAAATCACAAATGTCACCTGTCCAAAGTTTGAGGGTGTCAGAAATCCATTAGATGGCCAGATTTGCATATCTAAACAGCAAAGCGTTATTTTATTTTCATTTCCTCTTATCTCTCTGCCTTAAGCCTTTTCTTCCTCCATTAACATTGTTGCACTTACCGAGGGTCACTAGAGTATTGCCTATTGGGAAAATTAGATCAAACACATCAAGTATGCGTGGCAAAATTTTAATTTTTTTTCCTAAACTCGGATTATGTTGTTTGCAAATTAATTCATAAACTTTTGTATAGTTGAAATAAGCTTAGAATTAATAATTTGAATTATACATTCTCAAGAGTTTTTCTTACAATCTCTAGTCTTTAAATTCGAATTTGATCTCTAAGTAATTCCATGAACTTTCCAACAAGCCTTATGATCAAGTCTTTTAGATTATTTTTGAGCAACTCTTTCAAATTTGATCTCCAATACCAATAGTGATCCATATGAACTAATTAGATACAAAATCTCCACCAATGTTCACACAATAGGTAGATTAGAAAAATCAACTCTTTAGCTTAAGAGGTGCTAGCTTTCTAGGAAATCATAAATTCCCTTAGTTAGAGTTGGTGTTTAAATGTAAAGAAGAGAAGAAAAGAGAAGAAAGACCACATTGAAAGAGTATTGGGAGCATAAGACATGTGCTATGGTTTCACACTTACGTATGTTGTGCATTTAAAGATTGGCTTCTCTCCTCTTTAAATATAAGAGATTGGAGCATAAGCAAGAGTGGGGAGCGAGTATGAGTGACACACAAGCTAGGGTTCTTCCTTACTTGTGTTGTCCACTTCTCCAAGTGGTTGGGCTGCATGTTTAGGGTTAATATTCTAGGTTTGTGTGCTGCCCTATTGGCCTAAGGAGTCCATACTCCTTAAGTTATAATGAGTCCAAACTCATTAACCTTCATGTGCCTTCTTTTTATGTCCAATAAGCCCAAATTTCTTTCTTTGTTTACTATGAATCCAAACTCATAAACTCTCTTATGCAATCATAAAATAATTTGAGAATTATTTTAATTCATTAATTAAGACAATTTTCTACATGAGGAACCATTCCTCCACTTATGATGTCCTCCAAAGTTAATATAAATGTTCCTACAACATTCAAATATCAACATTGAAAATTTGTGACTATTTAATAATTATAATCTTTATTAGAATGATTAAACCATTGATTAATTAACACTTCTAATCATATTAGAACATTTAATTCATCATTTCAAATTTTCAATATGCTCACTAATTCAACACTTGAATTTAAAACATTTTACATTCTAACTTTTCCTTTAACTTCGGATTAATGAGATTCTATTATGTGTGACTCGTTAGATTTCCATATATGTTGGCAATGAATTTATTCACAAGTTTTAACAAGTTTAATTCAATCAAAACTCTTTTTAATCCAAAAACACAGTTTTCCTAAAATGTTTGAATAAATTCATAGATTACAGTTGGCTTCTAGCAAAATATCATGACCATCTAAATACCAGGAATAGATTTTTGAAAATCAAAACCTTTCATAACAAGGTTTTGATGTGTAATACAATCCCTTCATCTCTTGATATTCAAATTGAAATTAGGGTATGATTTAAGTGTTAACCTTAATTTGAATGTCAAATTATAAGTGCATGCCTGATGATTATGTGCAATCTCTTAATTGATTATACATAAAACTTCTTTTATGTATCAATACATAGGCTTATAATTTTGATCATAGTACAAGTTTTAAAAGATCTTTTGAATATTTTTTCTTGTTACAAATGAGGATGAATTCTTTCTTGATCAATCACTACCTTTATGTATTTCATAGTTCATCCAACTATTATTCGTACCTATTCTTTAAGAATGCAAGTCTAGAATAATATATCAAAGTATATAACTCCATATATAAGATATTATGTTGATTTCAAGTCTAAAGATCACTTATACTAACTTTCACATGAGAAATTCATTAAAACATGATAACATTCCATATGGTTTCTTATGGCGGGTCAATCTAGTTATATGTTCCATGACATATACCTATATGTCTTGTCTAGATATTAGTATATCTATTGTGTATGGGATTACTACATTCTTCTAGAAGAATATAAATGTGATATGACATATGCTAGTTTACTCATAAATAATTAATATCATATTTTCTCAATAATTCAATAACTATGGATATTTAGAGATATAATTATATGATAATTATCTCAGAACTACAATCCTAATTATAATTAATTTATACACATTTATATTTTAAGGACTTTATCTAATATAATATATATATATATATATCAAAACATACACACACACACACACATATATATATATATATTAAAACTAAGTTGACAAGGAAGCCAAAATATCATGTTTATCAAATATGTTAAGATATATAGTTTCTATGCCATTACAACTACTTGTCTCTAGGGCATCTATATTAACATTGCAGTCGTGCCTCTAACTGCCATTGTATCTCATCCCCATTATGCATTGCTAATGTATGTTCTACCATCGTCTCTGCCCAAGGCATGATTTGCCAGCCTCTTCTTTTCCTCTCATTAGAAACTCCAAAGGTTGCCACACTCATTGCAACCTCCCACCATCAGCCACCATAGGAAAAACTAGTAAATATTTAGTTTGTTTCAAAATGAATTTTAGTTATGCGACCTCAATGATTAGCCTAGGTTTTTTTGCTAGAAACTAAAAATCTCTTGTTGGAAGTGTTAATTTATTATTGCAACCCTAATAATCAGCCTACGTTTTTAGTTGGAAATTGATATTAATGTGCAATTGGTTCCAAGTCATTGTGCTCTCTCAGATAATGTTGACACTTCAACAGAAAGGAGTTTTGAGTTCATTCTGTTGAGCCTATTATAGGATTATGCATATATGCTACCTATTGATCCTTTCACGGTGATTTCCTTTGGCTACCCAGCTCAGTACTTTTCAACATGTTTCCTTTACGTGCTTTAAGCTTTGATTGAGTGCTATAATCTTTCTTTTGACAATGCATTTCATTTGGCTTCTGATTTACATTTATGCTAAATTTGAGAAATGTGGGTTGGGATTTTCTATGTCATGCCTATTACTCGAGGCAATTTATAAAAGTAACAACTTGTCGGTTTCTTATATTTGTCTAGCTTTCAATTTTCAGGTTTTATGTATTGAACCTTATTAAATTGGAAATAGCTTGGTTTTCTTTTTCTGAAGTTAATGTTACTTTGCCTTTGTTGCATTTCATAATCTTTCTGTTCTTTGATTTGCGGATATAGTTTTGATATGATTTAGCCTATGTAACTGTTATTCTTTGCAACAGTTCATTTGTCTAATGACATTTAAGGCATTTGATTGTGTTTGTGATATTTTTAATGTATTAAATATTTGAAAAATGCCTTTAATTTATCAGAAATTCCTATTGTCCTATTCTTTAGTTGTGTTCTCTAATGTTTCCTTTTTTTATGGTTCAGATTCTGTATTTCTCAAAACACTTAATGTGTTTTAGTGGTGAGGGATTTGGAGAGGTCTTATGTTTGAAACTTTACGCCCTCATTTCACTAGAAAAGGATTCTTCATTTCTCTTGCTCTAATAATTGGCTCTCTCACTTTTTTGAATACATTAGAATTTTTGTTTTGATGTTTTTCTATGCCACGGTTCACATTCTATACCACTATGGATGTTCTTCTTACTTTATGGTACTCTCTGTTTCTCCTTTTATAATACTTTATTTTGTTTGATCTAATGCTAGGTAACTCGTGTACTTTTTTCATTTTATTTACGTCAATTTAATGTGTGTATATGATGGGATAATGTGTGTATACTCACCTATATTATGTTAATCCATTTATATAGTAATTAGTGTGGAACAATGTGATAATTTCTTGCGGTTTATCTCATATGATGAGAAGATTAAACTTAAGTTGGACAAGGCATCATGTAACGAGTATTTACAAACAATAGAAACAAAAAGGGCTTATCTTGGTTCTGCGTTTGATTACTAGTTCACCTCATTTCCACTTACCAGCTTAGCAAACTAAGTAAAAATGAATAAAGGTGAAATTTTATGGACATGGTTTGCCTTCCCACATATTATTTACATATGATATTTAATGCACACTTACATTGGTAAGACAGTTCGCATTTTTATTAAGAAAACATATTATTATTTTATATACCAGTCGACACTGCAAAATACTTTGGTGTTCCACAATAAATCAAATGTTTGAACTTATCTTTACCTATCAGATTTTTATTTTATTTAAAGGTTTTCATTGTACCGGCAAAATGCTTCAATATTGCACAATAAATTAAAGGCTTTGGTGTTACACACATTTCCTTTTTAAAATTGTACTATTTAGCTCCTTTCTTCCTGTTGGAGGCCACTACTATGCCTATATGAGCCATTATGCAGGGGGTTTGAAGAAATTTGATGCTTATTGAATATCGGACATCTAATATATTATTTATTATTATAGATATCCTATAGACAATCAATTATAATGGCATAAAAACTATATATCTTAGAATATTTAATATTTTGCCTTTTTTTATCAATTTAGTTTTAATATATATATATATATTAATATATGTATGCTATACCAGATGAAGTCCTTGAAATATTATTGTGTATAAATTAATTACAAGTGATATTATAATTATGAGATAATTTATACATATAATTATATTTCTAAATATTCCTGATTGTTGAATTATTGAGAAAATAGAATATTAATTATTCATGAGTAAACTGACATATGTCATATCACATTCTTCTAAAAGAATGCACTGATCTCATACACTGTAGATATGTTGATATCTGGACAAGCCATATGGGTATATGTTATGGAACACATAACTGGATTGACCCGCCATGAGAAACTATATGGAATGTCACTATATGTCTACGGACTTCTCATGTGAGAGGTGGTGTAAGTGATCATTAGACTTGAGATTAACACAATACCTTATATATGGAGTTTTGTACTTTGATATTATCCTTAACTTGCAATCTTAAAGAGTATACAAATAATTGTTGGGTGCACTATGAAATATATGGAGGTAGTGATTAATAAAGAAAGAATTCATCCTCCTTGGTAACAAGGAAAGATATTCAAAAGGTTTTGACACTCGTGATATAATCAAAATCATAGGCCCATATATTAATAACATAAAAGGAGTTTAATATATAATCAATTATAAGATAGCATATAGTCAAATGTGCACCTATAATTAGACGTTCAAATTAGGGTTGACACTTGAACCATGCCTCAAGTCCAATTTGAATATCAAGAGATGAGGGGATTGAATTATATGTTAACACCTTATCATGAAAGGTTTAGATTCCCAAAAATCTATTCCTAGCATTTGGGTGGTCATGATGCTTTGCTAGAAGCCAATCAGGGTCTATAAATTTATTTAAACAATTTAGGAAAATTATGTTTGAATTAAAAAGAGTTTTAATTCAATCAATTAAACTTATAGAAGTTCAGAATTCATTACCAACATGCATGGAAACCTAATGGATCACACACACTAGAATTTTTTTGATCCAAAGTCATAGGAAAAGTTAGAATGCAAAATGTTTTGAATTCAAGTGTTGAATTAGTGAACATCTTGAAATTTTGAAATGATTAATTAAGTCTTAATTAATCAATAATTTAATAATTCTAATAGAGATTATAATTATTAAATAATAGTAAATTTTCAATGTTGATATTTGAATGTTATAAGAACATTTATATTAACTACAGAGGAGATAATAAATGGAGAAATGGTTCCTCATTGAGAAAGTTATTTTAATTAATAAATTAAAACAATTTGAGAATTATTGCATAAGAAAGTTTATGAGCTTGGACTCATAGTTTGAGTTTATTGGTCACATGAGGGATAATAAGCTTGGACTCATTAAGCATGGACTCCTTAGGTTAAGAGGTAAACACATAAGCCAGGAGTACCAACCTTGGCTATGCAGCCCATCCACTTGAAGAAGTGGACGACACAAGCAAGGGAAGCCCTAGCTTGTGCACCACTCTTGCTTGCTCCCCACTCTTGCTTGTGCTCCAGTTTCTTCTATTTGAAGAAAGGATATACCAACCCTTCAACATACAATACACCAACCCTAGCACATGGTTGTGCACCTAAATCTTTCTTAGTGTGATCTCTCTTCTTTTCTCCTTTTTGCATTTAAACACCAACCCTAGTTAAGTGAATTTATGATTCCTTGAAGAGTTAGCACCTTTTAAGCTAAGGAGTTGATTTTCCTACTCTATCTATTATGTGAACATTGGTAGAAACTTTGAATCAAATTAGTTCATGTGGATCACTATTGGTATTGGAGACCAATTCTAAAGGAGTTGCCCGAAGACAATCTAGGGGACTTGATCATACAACCCATTGGAGAGTTCATGGAATTGCTTGGTGATCAAATTTGAATTTCAAAATTTGGGATTCCAAGAACAACACTCATGAAGGTATAATTCAAATCCTTACTAGTAAGTTATATGAATTTTTCAATACTTCATAAATTAATCTACAAATAACATGATCTAGGTTTGGGAAAAATTTTAAAAATTTCACTACACATACTTGATGTCTTTGATCACTTTTTCCCAATAATGGTTTTAGAGCCCATATTGTCTTCTTTTAATTGATGATTAAAGATTTCATTGTTATGGTAATAGTTATGATTATATGCATATTGTAATTTGGTTCCATATGGTTAAAAAAACTTATTCAAAGTGAAAAATTCTTCATTTGAAAATTTTTCAAAACCAATACGTATTGGATTTGCACTTTAGGTGAAAAATACACCAAAAAGGAGCTAGCTGGCTTCCATGGCAACCTGTTGGCCGAACATGGTTGGATATATTTTTGACAACCATACATGGTGGTTCCAACCACCATACATGGTGGTTCCAACCACCTTGATTGGTTATGATGATAGCCAATTAGCTGCTGATTGATTGTGATGATAATTAATCAGCCCCATGCCTTAATTGTACAAATAAAATTTAGGAAATTAATTATAATTACAACCAAATTTAAGGATAACCTACCTAAATTGTGTTTTTGTAATTATGGGAACTTTCCTTAACTTTGGATCTAATTTGAATATGATTACAAATTGATTGGAAATAATTTTAGATAGTTTACTTTTATTTTAATTGTCAGTACTAATTGATTGGAAATAATTTTAGAAACCTTCCTTTTATTTACTTACTTGATTCCAAAGTTTTGGAAAGTATGATGGATTTGACCAGTTGATTGATTTTGGAATCAATTAAAATTAATTTCAAAAATAGAGTGAGTCTGATATTTTGATGATGAAATCAAATTTGTCAACTTACTTGAATTAAATGTTAATCAAATAACTTAAGACATGCATGATCATAATTTGAACCAAATAGTTAATGTTCTATACTTTCTTATTTAATGTATGCTATACACACACAAACATAGTTGAATGCATGGAAGGATGATTATGGACCAAATGCATTTATGAATGTAGGTTCTATTATTGATATTTTATTAAATAGGGCTTATGTGTCCTTTTTTCCTTCAAACTTTTGAATGTAAAATTCTTTTCTCATCTCACTCCTCTTGAATGTAGCTCAAGATTTCTTCTATATGATGTAATTAGTTACATAGGATAATATTAGGGAATTTTTTTTTTTTGGAAGCTGTTCAAAACAAAAGCGCCTAAAGCATGATGGAGCGTAGCTTGAGAAGATAAGAGGCATGTTCAATAGAGCTTTTCCCTTTTATGACTCAAGGGAAATAATTTTAATTAGTCCATAATCATCCTATATATGTTATGCATGAATGTGATTTATATTGTGATATAAACATGATGTATGTATGACATGCGTTAGTTGATGTATGTGTGAACACAGACTAGTTAAAGTATGCATGGCATACACAAAACCTATAATAGTTAAGCCCTAAACTAATTAAAAGATCCCTTACTAATTTAAGTTGCATGTTAAGAACATGATTAATTGCCACACATCAAAAAAATGATAACCAAAGATCAATTTTGTGATAACTTGTTGGCCTCCATCAAGTTTACACTACATCTTTCACGTTATCATTATTCAAATATGTAAGATATTCTTGCTTAATGGTTTCAACTTAGCAAACATGTATAGTTTTAGTGGCCTTGATTATGACCATATAGTGTTTAGGCATCATTAGGTTTCACTTTGAATGTTATAAACAAATGGTTGTTAATAATGTTTGATATGATGGATAATAAATGACAAAGATTGTTAATCTAATCATTAGATTGAGATGTAATTAACAAGTTGAGTTGTTTACGTAGTCTAATTTATTTGGTTTCCTTAGCCTTTGTCAATATCATATAAATTAAATCGGGATCTTATCTCATTAAGATCATTATCCAATCTGATGATTTGATTTTAAAACAATGAGTTATTAGAATTGAAGAAAATAGTTGGAGTTCATTTTATAAAAATTTATATAAATTGAACATTATGCTTAGATATTAATCCATTCTATTCTTATTGAAGGTTGTTAAAATGATAAATAACATCTCCTTAAAAATATAACAATTGATAATAAGCTAACCAGGCTAAATTACGTGGATTGGTTATGAAACTTGAAGATTATCTTTACATAGGAAAAGATAGTTTACGTCCTTGAAAAGAATCTTCCTATACCTTTGTCTAAAGGTTCGAGTGAATATGCAAATTTTGACTTTGTTACTCACTTAAAACATCAGGAAGATGCTAAACAAGCAATATGTGTGATGCTAGCTTCAATGTCTCATTAGTTTCAGAAGTAACATGAAAATATGACTCCCTTTGAAATGATTCTGCATTTGTCAATTATATAAAAAGGCATGCTTATATTGAGAGATACTAGGTATCTCTTGATACTGCAATATGGCCAACAGATCATCTATTGCAACTTATGTGCTAAAGATGATCAAAATAATAGAGTGATTGGCCTAACTCGATCTAGTGATCGACAATTATCATGTAATAAACATCATACTGCCTTCCCTTCCTAAGTCATATGGGCAGTTTTGTTGGAAATGTTCCACGTCCCAGCATCCCACATCGGCTATGTCGGGAAGAGGATAGGTCCATTTAAGGGGGGACTTGTCCCTTCCATGACACAGGCGCCTTTTGGGCTAGTGTAGCCCAACGGGACAAAACCGTG
>JANHAO010009870.1:0-18064 GCA_026873985.1 Saraca asoca
GGAGTTCTAGGTGGAGTGAGTTGTGATACTATACCATACTCTTTTAGATAGTCATCAAATTCTTGACTCAAGTATTCTCCACCTCAATCTGATCAAAGTGTTTTGATACTTTTATCAAGTCAAAATAAGAAAAAAGTATAACATTTTTCAGAATAGTCATGAAACTGTATAGTAAAGAAGTCACTAAAATTTTTCTTACTTCACAAATATAAGAGTATTTGGAAAAATTTAAGATTTCCATATACAATTACACTCCAATGGGTAATTTCTAGAAGCAACATTATCTCATAGATATTAATCATCATCATTCACTTTATTCTTTCAACAGATATTCTCCCCTTATTCCTCCAATAGGTATAATTCTTTTCACAAGTGTACTTAAGGGTTTTTCCAAAGGAATTCCCAAAGGTTCCATAAAAAAAAATACAATATAAACCAAGAAGGAGAAATTCATTCTTTAATAAAAAATTCCTTTACAACTCAAACAATATCAATACAACATTTCATCATTTGTCATTTCCATTCTATTTTCACCAGGTTTGAAGTAATTCAAATCGAAGATATGAAACAAATTAGGTTACAAATAATACAACAGTGCTAGTCTTCTAGGGTTAAACTTCAATGCCAAAATCATACAAATATAATTTATCATACCTAAAATATAAGATTTGAAGTATAAAACAATTATAGAAATTCATGAGTTTCAAAATTTCCATATAATATAAGCACAAACTCAACTATCTCAAAACCATTCTTTTGCAATACCAAATTTTAAAAAAGAAGGATGAATTATCCACTCACCTATTAAATAGCAAGTACCATTCTAATTCCATTCTTTCCAATAAAAGGGGAAATGGTTCAAGAAGTTCCCTTCATGAAGGTAGTGTGTAATTGTCCTTCTCCATGCACATCACATGAATTCTAAAATTATAAACCATCCATAATTAAATTAATCACTAGAAATTAGTAATAAAATTCTACCAACTTGCCTAAATTAAAATTGCCTTTCTAAAAGCTACTTTATAACTATAAGTAATGTAAAAAGGGTTCATACCTAATTTATAGATTGAATGTAGAAGTTTCCACTTCACTAAGCCTTCTAAAAGAAATCCACTGGTTGAAATAGTCTAGGTATAAGGAAAATTCAACCTCCATCATCTATAAAACTCAATTTGTATGTATAAAAAAAAATTGAAAGAAGTATAAGGAACTTTTGCCAGCTAAAATAAAAGAGGGAGGATGAAGCTTGGTTGGTCTTGATTAGGGTGTTTGGGTAGCAGCTCAAAGGATGAAGAGGATGCACTATTGTGGATTAAACGGCTAAAAGCCATAACTAGCAACACCACTCCATGGATGCCACTAGTAAAGGGCTACTCTTCCGATCAACCAACCTTGGTAAACCCACAAGCTTCTAAAATAGGGGTAGTGTGAGGGTTTCCTTCACTCGAGCTTAGCAACAACATAAAAAACTTGTGATAGTGGTAGATAGTGAGGACCAGTAGACATAGATGGAGAGCAACGAAAGTAAGCCTGAAAGAAATAGAGTAATGGTAGTGGCTGCGGAATATAGAGGTTGAAAGAGAAAATAAAGCAATGTCAGAGAAAAGCAAGAGCTAGTTGGAGATGGTGGAGCCAAATAGAGAGGGAGAAGATGCTAGAGCTATTGGAAGTAGAAGAAGAAGAAGGTGATAGAGAGCAGAAGTAGAGCTGTTCGGGGAGAAAGAAAGGAGAAAATTGTAAGAGCTCTAGTTCAATGCTAGAGAAAAAAAAGAAAAGAAAGAAAATGAAAGGAAAAAAAGAAAAAGGAAAAAAGAAAAAATGAAAATTACCCTTTAACCACAAAATAAAATCAAAACACTTCCTATACTACATTTATTTATAACATTACTCATCTGAAAAGAAAAATATGTTAGAGTATAAATTTTGCTCATTTATTCCATAATTTTACAAATACACTACTAGCTTATTTCATAATACCATTATTTCCATATTATTATTATTATTATTGTTATTATTATTCAAGTGTTACAAATTCTCCCCCTTAAAAGAATTCATCCTTGAATTCTATAAGCAAAATTTAGTCAGAACAAAATGAAGTAGTTGATTAATTATGGAAGGTATGGCTTTAACAATGATAAAAGAGAAGGCTCATATTGATAAACTATTTGAGCAAATAGGGATATTTGTCTTTATGACCGGCTTAGGTTCCTAAATCATCTCTTCTTTTCCATGGTTTTCCCATAAGACTTTTATATAGGGATATTCCTTATGGCAAGGTTTTTTAATTTGCCAATCAACAATAGCTATAGGTCAAATGAATATCTAGTTTAATTGGGATTAGTGGAAAGATGTGGGATGGATTTGGAACATATTTTCTCAATATAAACATATGAAAAATAGGATGGATGCTCTCTAGATTTGGTGGTAAATATAATTTATAAGCCATGATACTTATTCTCTTCATTATGGGAAACAAACTTATATATTGGGACTTAGCTTTCCCTTCTTACCAAACCACATTACCTTCATAAGTGATATTTTCAAAAACACCTAGTCACCCACTTGGAATTCCAAATCCCTTCTTCTCTCATCTACATAAGAATTTTGATGGCTCTAAGCAATTATTAATTTTTCTCTGATAATCTTGACTTTCTTATTTGCCTCTTGAACTAAATCTGGGCCTAACAAATTTGTCTCATCTACCTTAAACCACATAATGGGAGATCTACATTTCTTTCAGTACAATGCTTCTAAAGGACCCATTTGAATTGAAGAATGATATTTATTGTTATAGGCAAATTCAATCAAAGGCATATATCGCTCCCAACTACCCTTAAATTCCAATACATAAGCTTGAAGCATGTCTTCTATAACTTGAATTGTTCTCTTAGATTGTCCATCTATTTGAGGCTGGAATGTTGTGCTCAAGTGGAATTGTGAACCCAAAGCCTCTTCAAAGGATTTCCAAAATTGTCCATTAAATTGGGTACCTCAGTTGGATATGATTGACAATGGAACTTCATGAAGAGACACAATCTAATCTAGGTATAATTGAGCATGCTGGGAAGCTAAATAAGTAGTCTTCATTGGAAGAAAATAGGCACTCCTTGTCAAATGATCAATAATCACCCATATAAATTCATAGCCCTTTGGAGTTCTTGGTAGTCTAGTAAGAAAATCCATGGTAACTCTTTCCCATTTTCACTTAGGAATCTCCAAATTTTGATATAAGCCTGCAGGTCTTTGGTGTTTAGCTTTAACTTGATGGCATGTGAGACATTAGGAAACGAAATTCGTTATGTCACATTTCATCCCTTCTTACAATAACCTATCTTCAAATCTTGATACATCTTGTTGTTGCCAAGATGATAGCATAAGTTGAAGAATAGGCTATATGCATAAATTTTTGTTGCAATTTATCAACATTAGGCACCTATATTTGACCATGACAAGTTATGGCTACTCGTTCATCTCTTGCCAAACCTGAATTTGGTTCCTTATTCTTTTTGTCAAGCAGCTTGTTTACATTCACATCTTGAGCCTATGTAGTAATAATTTGATCAACATGTGGAAACTATACCTACACATATGCCATAAGTATCCCAAATTTTCATATTTGCAATTGGATTCTACAAGCTTCCACCTTATGTATCTTTTAAATGATTGGTCTCTTGTACACATCGATATGAGCAAGACTCCCTACAGACTTCCTAGTGAATGTATCAACTACCACATTGGCCTTGCTTGGATGATATAAGATAGAGCAATCATGGTCCTTTACAAGTCCCATCTAGCGGCATTGTCTTAAGTTCAGGTTTTTTTGCTTAAAGATATACTTTAAACTCTTGTGATCAATGTAGATCTCATAGGTCTCTCCATAAAGATAATGGTGCCAAATCTTCAATGCAAACACCACCAAAGCCATCTTTAAACCATGGGTAGGGTAATTTTTCTTATGTTTCTTAAGTTACTATGATGCATAGGCTATAAATTTGTCATGCTGTATCAAAACACATCCAAGGCCAATCCTGATAATGGTGCCAAATCTTCAATGCAAACACCACCAAAGCCATCTTTAAACCATGGGTAGGATAATTTTGCTTATGCTTCTTGAGTTACTATGATGCATAGGCTATAAATTTGTCATGCTGTATCAAAACACATCCAAGGCCAATCCTGGAGGCATCATAGTAAATGGCATAGCTACCATCACTAGTAGGTAATGCTAGCACTAGTCCTAAAGTTAAACACTCCTTGAGTTACCAAAAACTTGCTTAACAAAAATTAGGCCACACAAATTTAACATGTTTTTTAGTCAACTTGGTCAAAGGTGTTGAAATTTGTGAGAAATCCTTCACAAAATAGCTATAATATCTTGCCAAACCCACAAAAGCTACAAATTTAAGTCATTGAGGTGGGTCTAGGCTAATTTTGAATCACTTTCACTTTCTTGGGATCTACACTGATACCTTCCTTAGAAATCATGTGTCCCAGAAAAGTCACATTGAACAACCAAAAGTCACACTTTAAAAATTTGACATACAATTGATGTTCTCTAAGAGTTTGAAAAACTATCTTGAGATGCTGCTCATGTGCTTTGCCACCACAAGAATGCACCAAGATATCATCAATGAACATGATTACAAATTGATCAAGAAAAGGTTAGAAAACCCTATTCATCTAATTTGCAAAAGCTGTAAGAGCATCAGTCAATCCAAAAGACATCTTAAAAAATTCATAATGACTATACTGAGTACGAAAGGTAGTTTTTGGAATGTCTTCCTTTTGGATTAGCAATTGATGATAGTCTAAACACAAATCAATCTTAGAAATATATTAAGCACCTTGAAGTTAATCAAACAAGTCATCAATTCTCAGTAAAGGATATTTATTTTTTACTATGACTTTATTTAACTACCTATAATCAATACACAATGTCAAAGTTCCATTCTTCTTTTTCATTAATAACACTGGAGGTCCCCATGGTGAAGTGCTAGGCCAAATGAAACCTTTGTCCATTAAGTCTTGCAATTGTATTTTCAATTCCTTTAATTTAGTTGGCACCATTCGATAAGGTGGGATAGAAATAGGGTCACTTCCTGGAGCAATATTAATCTAGAACTCAACTTTCCATTCTAGTGACATTCTATATAACTTTTCAAAAAAAGCATCTAAGAAATCCTGAACCATTGGTATATCTTCTACCTATTGCTCTAATTGTTTTGTGTACCTGATATAGGCTAAATATGCCTCATATCCTTTCTTAATCATTTTTCTAGTACCTAAAGTAGAAATAAGGTTAATAGGAACATCACTTTTGTCTCCTTGAAGTAGAAGGGAATCTCTATATGGTATATAAAAACTAACCAGCTTGTCATGATAATTTACAAATGCATGATGTATTGATAACTAATCCATGCCCAGGATAACATCAAAATCAATCATATCTAGTATAATCAAATTAGTAGGTAAAACAATTCCTTGCAAACCAATTTCACAAGAAGATACCATATCATAAGTAGTCAATGTCTAACCTAAAGGAGTAGATACCAATAACTATGATTCTAAAGGGAGTCAGGGTCTAACAAGTCATAGTGCAAGATAAGTAGAGATAAACGAGCAGCTTGCACCTGGATCAAATAGCACATGAGCTAGAATAAGATCGATTGATAAAGTACTTGGGACTACAGCATTGGAGGCTTGGGCGTCTTGCCTAGCCAAACATATACTCTCATAGTAGCTCCAATGTCCACTACCATGACCTCTACCAAAAGATTCTCTACCTCTCTTTCTCCTACCAAACTTAAGTGGTAAGGGCCTCACAGATGCTGTATATTAGGGTAAAATATTTTTTAAAGCACTCATGACCCTATTGCCACTGGGCACGGTTGTTAAATAAGGACATTCTCTTACCATATGACCCATTTAGCCACATTTAAAGCAAGCTCTAGTTTCCCATTTGTAAAGCCTTGAATGAATTTTTCCACAGGTTTGACGTGGTCCTAGTGCGTCTGTTCTAACCGAAGTAGGGTAACTGGAGCTAAATCCTCTAAAAGGATGATGACTTGAAGAAGTGACATATGCTAGTCTCCTACTTGGATTACTTTTACTGAGTCCTGTGGTGGGAACTGTACATCAAGTTTCCATGAAAGAGGTGCATTAGAAGTCGAAGATGATGATCTTCTACAATCTCCACTTGTACTCTCATATCTTGAGCTTTTTCTTACACTACCATGAGCTTTTCTCTCTTTCTTTCTTTCTATAACCCTCACTTCTAATTCCATGGCTCAACTTATTCATATATAGTGCACTCAAAAACCTGAATAACATTGAAATAATTATCATTAAGGCCATCAACAAATTTCTTGGCCTTGTCCCTCTCTATAGGGATTATGTGCACTATAAATTAAGATAAGTGAAGAAATTGGGTAACATATTTGGAGACCATTAACCCTTGTTGCTTTAGATTGTTAAATTTCTATAATTTAGCATATTGTTGCCCTTTAGGAAAGAATTATTGTAGGAAAGCTGTATGGAATATTTTCCAAGTGTTTGCTTTTTTCCCTATTGATCTACGACTCTCCTAGCCCTGGTACTAATCCATAGCAAATCTGTCAAGTTGGAATCTAACCAACCTTATAGCTATATCCTCTGGGTACTCAAGGACCGACTACAACGACTCAATTTGATCCAAAAATAGGTAAGGAAAGCTTTTGAAACTCTTGGAGGTAGTTTCTAAAGTTCATAGGCATTGGCCCTACAAGAGGTCAAGGGGGTCATGGCAAATGTGTTTTTGGTCCTTCCTATCATTGTTTTTGAAGTCTTTGTTGGGTCAGTTCCTTAACAAACTCATTTATAGCTTTTTGCAAATTTCTTACCCACACTAGAGGCATCCGAAATAGAAAGCCTTGTTGAAGCACCGGAGGTAGAAGGAGCATCTGTGTTGAAAAGCCTTTGGTTACACTTTTTTCATGTGCAACCCTACCTCGGTCTCTAGCATAGCCTCAACCTCTAGCACTACCTCCAACTCAAGGTGGTAGTGAAGAGGATGGCTCATGTGAAGCTTTTTTAGATGCTTCTTTAGATTAGCATCTAATATGAGCCAAAGATCTAATCTTGGGTGGCATCTCCCTATTATCAAGTAGAAGGATTGGTTTAAGCCATATTCAGATAAGTATATATGTAGAAATGAAAGATTTAGGAATTGCAGAGATTTTCAACATATATCATGGAGTGGATGTCAATATATCCTCATTCGTGTTTCATGCTCCTAGGTTTATTAACATGAATTCAGTATGTCTATCCCCATTTCAATAGTTGGAAACCTCTAATTATGCACCTAGACTCTAGACCATACTCTGATACTAACTTCCTCACACCTCGATTCATGACATGTGACTAGCATAGAAAGTCACCCATAGGTAACTCTCTACAAGCCTAATCATATAGTACACTCTTAATGCTACATGCCTCCTATGTGGGGAAAGATTAGATAAATACAAAACATGTAGGTCATGAAGATAAATTTAAATAATATTGACACATTTATTGAAATATTTTATCAAATTTCTAGTAAAAATCTGGCAATGTTTCCTCTATTTTCTAGACCTTAGGCAGTAATCCAATACAATAACTGAGGGCATATGCTCTACTCACAACCTGTACAGGTAAACAAAATACAACAGAAGCCCTGACACTACAATGTATACAATTTATTAGGCAATAACTAGACACAAATATATAGATGACTCAACTCTATCAACTACTAAAATACAACCATTAATATGCATTGGGGCTCCATACAATAAGTCTACCCAATCAAGGAGCAAACTTAAATCTAGTTAGATATGGATGAATAGTGGGAGTGGCTTTAGGCTTTGAAACCATAAAAGAAAATAGAGTAGTTTCTTAGAAACCCAGTGAGTAAATAATCCCTCAAGAAAGCAATGGTTAGTTTACAATTCATGTTCAAATATAATGTAGGAAAACATACATATACATAAATATAAACATTAGTTTGTAACCATCTTACCAAATTTGAAAGCTTCAGTCCATTGAGAAAAACAAATTCAATAAGTATACTAGTCATCAAGTCAAAATAAGAAACAAGTGCAACATTTTTTAGAATTCTCGTCAAATTGTAGAACAAAGAAATCATGAAAATTTTTCTTACTGTACAAATATATGAGTGTCTGGAAAAATTTCAGATTTGCATATATAGTTAGAATCCAATGGGTAATTCCTAGGGGCATTCTTACCTAACAGATATCAATCATCATCATTCACCTTATTCTTCCAACAGATATTCTCCCCTTATTCCTCTACTAGATATAATTCTATTCACAAGTGCACTTGAGGCTTTTTCCAAAGGGATTCCCAAAGGATCCATAAAAAAAAAATACAATATAAATCAAGAATGAGAAATTCATTCTTTAATCAAAATTTCATTTGCAACTCAAACAATATCAATACAACATTTCATCATTTGTTGTTTGCAATATATTTTCACTGTATTTAAAGTAATTCAAATTGAACATATGAAACAAAATGGGTTACAGATAATATAATAGTGCTAGTCTTATAAGGTTATGCCTTCAATGCTAAAATCATACAAATATGATTTATCATACCTAAAGCATAAAATTTCAAGTATAAAACAATCATAGAAATTCAACAGTTTCAAAATTTCCATATAATATAAACTCAAACTCAACTATCTAAAAACCATACTTTTGCAATATCAAATTTTAAAGAAGAAGGATGAATTATCCACTTACCTATCTAACAGCAAGTGCCATTCTAATTCCATTTCTTTCGATAAAAGGGGAAATGGATTGAGAAGTTCCTTTCATGAAGTTAGTGTGTAATTCTCCTTTTTCATGCACATCACATGAATTCTAAAGTTATAAACCATCCATATTTAAATTAATCACTAGAATTAGCAATAAAATCCTACCAACTTGCCTAAATTAAAATTACCTTTCTAAAAGCTACTTTATAATTATGAGCAATGTAAAAAGGGTTTATACCTAACTTTATAGATTGAATGTAAAAAGTTCCACTTCACTAAGCCTTCGAAAAGAAACCCTCTAGTTGAAATAGTTTGGGTATAAGGAAAATTCAATCTCCATCATCAATAAAACTCAATTTGTATGTATAAAAAGAATTGAAAGAAGTATGAGGAACTTTCACCAGCTAAAATAAAAAATGGAGGATGAAGCTTGGTTGGTCTTGATCAGGGTTCGATGGGCAGCAACTCGAAGGATGAAGAGGGGGAGCCATTGCGAACCAAATGGCTAGTAAAAGTAACTAGCAACACTATTTTATGGATGTCACTAGTGAGGGGTTGCTCTTCTGATCAGCTAACCTCGGTGATCCTAAGGGCTTCTAAAACATGGGTGGCATCAGGGTTTCCCTCACCTGAACCTGGTAGCAGCATCATATGATGTTTGATAGGTGAATGGATTTTAGAATTCTTATGATGTGCATGGAGAAAGAGAATTATAGACTAACTTCATGAAGGGAACTTCTTGAACCATTTCCTTTTTTATTGGAAAGAATGGAATTAGAATGGTACTTGTTGTTTGATAGGTGAGTGGATAATTCATCCTTCTTTTTTAAATTTTAGTATTGCAAAAGTACGGTTTTGAGATAATTGAGTTTGAGTTTATATTATATTAGAACCCACTATCATAAAACATCATATTGATTTAGAGTTCTCAATGCCATAGGCTGCCATTTTTTCCATCATGTTTTTTAATATTATCATATCACATTTCAATGTTTCATATGATGACAAGCAAGTAAAACTATAAGGACTAAATTACAAATTTATTAAGTTTATAAAAACTAAAACCTCTATTAACCCCTCAATGATCCCACGAGCTTCTAAAATGATGGTAGCATGAGGTTTTCCCTCACCCGAACTTGGTAGCAACATCAAAAGCTTGTGACGGTGGTAGATGGTGAGGATTGACAAACATAGGTGGAGAATGGCAGAAGCAAGTTGGAAAGAATCAGAGTAGTTGTAGTGGATGCAGAATACAGAGGTCGAAGGAGAAAATGAAGCAGTGCCAGAGAAAAGTAGGAGCTAGCTGGAGATGGTGGAGGCTGGACAAAGAGGGAGGAGCTACCGGAGTTGGTGGTAGAAGAAGAAGAAGGAGACAGAGAGCATAAATAGAGCTGTTCGAGAGAAAGAAAGAAGAAACTTGTAGGAGCTCGGGGTTCAACACTAGAGAAAAAGAAGAAAAGAAAGAAAAAAAAGGAAAAAAAAAGGAAAAAGAAATAGGGAAAATTACATTTTAACCATAAAATAAAATTAAAACACTTCCTATGCTATACTTATTTACAATGTTACTCATCAGAAAAAAAAAATATGTTAGACTATAAATTGTGCTAATTTATCCCATAATTTTACAAATACACTACTGACTTATTTCGTAATACCATTATTTTCATAGTATTATTAATATTAAGTCTTACACATGATATGTTTATGTAATTTGAACAAATGTGGATAATTGTGGCCAAAAGTAGATAAATTTTGTGAGATAATATTTTAATTGAAGAAAGGCTACTTCTTTTATTCATGTAAATGTCTCGTTACAGACTCTTGAGTGTGTAGGGGAGGCACTAGATCACACACTTGATCCCCTAGACTAATGCCTCGATGCACATCTCGAGTGTGTGGTCTAGTGCCTCTCTTGCACACTTGATAGTTTATAATGAGGCATTTACACTAGTGCCTTGATATCCACCTCAAGTCACCAGATAGCCTCTTAAAGAGTATTTTAAGCTAAAGTTCTAATGATACAAGTAAACATACTTTTTTTTAGTTAATATAAGGGTTTTTCTCCTAATTCAAAAGAGTTCTAATGTTCCATAATATATCAACACAAAGATAAAAATACAAGGATTACAATCATGTGTTTATCTAGTCACATTAGATAAGTTACTTTGATTAAAATTATATAAATGTCCTTAAAATGAGGAAAAAAAACCTGAGTGTATTTTCGCTTAAATTCATGTCAGATGATCTTCTTTTCATATTTAAATTTTATGCTAAATTTTGTTCAAATCCAAGTACATTTGCTTGTCGAATTTGATCACAAACTCCGATTTGTGACAGATAGGTATATAATATTCCTGCACATATTTTATTGATATAACCATTAGAAATATATGTCAGAATGGATTTTTTGTTTGTTCTAATTATTTCTTTACGGTGACTTAGTTATATAATTACAATTAATTCAATCCCATTATATCATTGTGATTTATATATTTTTTTAGAAAAGTTGTGATTTCTTTTCTAATTTAGTATTATCTCTTTATTTTGTATATATAATATTTATAATTAATATTTTATAAATGTTACGTTATCATTCTTATATCCTAAGTTTTTGGTAAAAATGGATATATTTAGGGTATTGTTTAAGGGCAGCATATCCATATCCATATAACCTGTCTAGAGATTCTAGAAAAGAAAAATTGGACACCGAAGATGTCTATCTTGTTCATTTAAATAACTGTATTTGGCAATGTTGAAGGTCTCATGATCAGCATAGAAAACCATCCAAAGTCGAAGATGGTGAGCTGAAGATAACACTGTCTCATCCCCTAAACTAAACCCAATTAATTAGGCATATCACAAGACTTGCATGCTGTGTCATCTGGCCGTACATATTTGCAGTGTTCAGTTAATGCATGCATGAATGTAGAATCTGGTTCTGATCAAATGCAGCAAGAAATCTAATATTATCTTCTTAAAATATCAAAGATGAAGCTACGAAGCTTTTGTATTCTACTATGGGCATGTTTGTTTGGTCAGAAAAAATTTTTCATATAATTTTTTTTTCATTTACTTCTATTCATAGTTATGAAATATTATGATTACATAAAATATTCTATTTGCTTAATGCTGCATGTAGGATTGCATAATAGAAAATAATTTTTACTACTTTAGAGTAGAAGTTGTTTTCTTTGCTACACAATGGTGGAACTACAAGTATTTTAATGTGGGTATATGCCTTCACAAACCTTCAAAAAACCTCACATGTTATTGTACATATTATACATAATATTTTTACATGCATTTTTAATTATTATATTGAAGCTCAAATATGGTTAGAAAGTCATAAGACTTCATTATTTTTTATTGGATTTAATTGGATAATTTTTTTAGTCCCTCTATTTGGTTATAATTGTTGAAAAAAAACCAATTAAAATAATATAATAAATTCATTCAAAACTAATGGGACTTATAATCATTGAAAAAATTACAAATTAAAATAATATAATAAATTCATTCAAAACTAATGGGCTCATAAAATTAATTGTGCAATTTTTCATTTTTTTCATATAAAAATCAAGAAGCAAGAAGTTTTGACAATTACTTAACCTTATTTTTATATGTGACTATACTTTAGATTGATTATATGATGATTTTAAAATACAAAATGATGTTAGGGACAACTTATACTTCTTAAATTATAATACTTACAATTTGAGCTATATTATAATTGAAAATTATATATTAATTTGTTATCACCTAAATTTCTGATCATGATCGGCCTGAATATAAATCCTGATTGATAATCACTAACTTTTAACTTGTCTCTATTATTCACTTTTACTCATACTTGTTTTTATATTTCCCATTCTTATATACATAAACTCAAATGGTTAATAGAGCAAACTTATAGGTAAAGAGAAAAAACATTGATATATAAACATGTTTTTATAATGTATAAAGGCTTAGAACTATCTAAACATGGTGCATGCCTATTTAAACTTTCATTCAATAAACCTTCAACAAGTACTTAACATACATTCTCTCCTAAAGACTTTCTATTGTGGTGGTTTTTACATTAGTAGCAACTTCCATGAAGTTATTGCCTATCCTTAATTTTTAGAAATGGATTAACAGTAATTTTTTGAGAATTTGAAAAATAATCTACAAAAGAGTGAGTCTGAGACTCAATGAAATAAATCAGTATCTAACGTATGAATTCATCAATATTTAACTAAATACATAAACATCAGATCTTCATAAAGCATAACTCATACCATAATTAACTGACACATCATAAAGACCAAGGGGATCAGCCTTTGAGTAATATCACAACACATTTTAAATTATCACACTATAAAAAACCATGATTTTCTCATGGCTACAAGCTATTCTTATCAATCATTATATATTCAGGTTAAAGTACTATATTACTTTCTAGTATTTCACTGGACTCAGTCATCACATAAGTTTATATCACTTCATCTTACTACACTAAATCTTCCTTTAGAATTTCTTAGAACAATAGTTATAAATCATATTATTCACACAATTTTAGGCTGTCAATAAGCTAGTCACATATTCAAGTTATATTTTATCACATTTCAATATATTTGAATAGCAATTCCAATAAATAATATAATAAAGAAAAGCAATGTAAACCTCTTTGTTACTCCTGTTTAGTCATAACCCTTACAAACCTCATCTTCTCCCTCTAGCGCCCACTTTATGCCCCTCCACCATTTGGAACACATAGATCTAGGATCTGGGTTATTATTTTCTGCCATATCCCATCATTCTCATATCATTCATTGCATTGTATCTTATACCATGTCTCATGTACATAAATAAGCTTTACATTATATAATCATTTACAATGATTATAATGCCAACGCCGATCATCACATAGTTTTCAATATCTTGTATATGTTATTAAACTTTATACCATAATACCACTTATAGTAATTGCATTCCCACAAATACTATCATTCATCACTTGCCATCCCATGTTTCATGAGGAATTTTCAAGTATCTTAATAGCATCATTTTCATCACATAATCACATCATCTATCATTCACATATATTTTATACCATATTTATCACATATATCACATATCATTGTCAATATATATCATAGGCCAGTTCTTAAAGAATATTCAAACTTAGGCTTCAATCATAATTATATCGGTCTTGTTATTATAACAGGTATCACGATCATTTTCTTATTATCCACATATAGGCCATCATTTCATTATTGTTTCAAACTCACATTCTCTATTACACTATCTTTATAACTATCCACATTGCTTCCATAACATTTGTGGATGGACAATTACTAAGTTAATTAGTATTAACTTGAAAATTACTCATTCAAGACCTTTCATCTATTTTATTCAACTTAATTATATCTCATGTAAGTTTAGACCCAAAGATATAGAATAGTTTTTAAAGAGAAAGAAGTTTGAATTCAAAAGAGTGGAAAAATTCTGGAGGTGCAATTAGAATCAATAGCAGAATCGGGTTTGAAATTCGAGTAGAATTGTGATTAGAATGGCTGAAGAAATTCGAATAGAATTAAGGAAATTTAGTTGAAAATGCGAGTCTACTCGTCAAATTTTGGAAACTTTCAGGAAGTCCAAATTTAAACATGATTTGAATCGCGATGAGAATAGAAAAATAGAGTAGGAAATATCAAATTGAATCATACAAATTTAGTTCAAAATTTGAGTGAAATCATAAAGCCAAAAGTGCTAGGTTTTTGTGAGCATGATCATGGTTTTAATTCAAAAAGTTATGATTTGACACACAAGCAAGTTTTGCATGAAAACAATAGAAAAATAGGGGAAGCAACTTTATGTTCAACCTTCTACTATAAATCCTTATTTCATCATGTTTTGAAAGTTTAAATAAGTTAATAAGTTAGCTATTTCCACAGCAAACCAAATAACATCTCAATAGATCCATTCAACCTAAAATTTGGCTCACAATTGCCAAAAACTTATCTCATCCATTTGCACTAACTAATCAATAAATCACAAGCAAGAACACATCATAATTCACAAGAAAGGTAAGGATTAATCAACATAGTAGCTAGGAACAAACAAATCAAATTGGTCTCACAAAGATCTTCAATATTCTTCAAGAACACAAAAGAAAAGCTTATTAGGTTTAAGATTTTCCAAGGATTTTTCCTCTTCAACTAATCATATGTGATTAGATTATGATTCCATTTAATAGAAATAATCTATATCTAATAGATTCAAGCTCTAATATATCATAAAAATTATTTTGATTTATAGGTTGAATAGTGATAGTAGATTTAAAAAAATTCATAATTCAACTTTTATTTCATGAATCAACAAGATTTTGATGTCAAATTGAAGAGGAACAAGAGAGGAATTAACTATAAAAATAAGAGAAATTTATATGGAGGGATGAAAGATTACTTGAAGAGAGGAGAGCTTGTAAAGAGAGAGTAGGAATTTGGAGAAGAAGATGAAAGGTTGCATAAAGCAATGGGAAATGAGTTTAAAAGGAGAGGGCAACTGCCTCTTAAGGGAAAAAAATGGAAAAATTAAATTGGTCAACTCCCTTTAACTTTGTTCTTAACAAGTTTTGTAGTTTTTTTGTTTGGTGACTTTGCCAACTTTTTCACCTAAAATCCAAAATTAACATGCTCATTAATCACCAGTAACTGTGAAATTTTGACACAAATTAATCAAATTAATTACCTTTATAACAATTATAAGTTTATACTTGCTAGGCATTTGTAGTCCTAATTTTAATCTTTTCAAAGTTTTTCCAAATATTAAATTTTGAAAATACAAATTTTGCTCCATGAGCATCTGAATTGAGAACTTTCATTTTTTGAAGATTCCTATTATTCATAAAATCTTTTTCCACTATGTTTGAGCTCTTCATATATCAAAATTTATAGTTTAAAATTCTTGAACATTTCAAGGTTACCCTTTATAGATTTTTCTGAAAAATCATTTTTGTTATCAAAATCTTAGAAAATTCGGGGATGTTACATAATTATAATAATATGATATAATTGTTATCAAAATTTTAGAAAATTCAGGGTTGTTACATAATTATAATAATATGATATAATTTTTTATTTTTAATTATGTATTTGAGTGTTTCCACTAACCTCTAGATCCAGATCTGTGACTGCCACTATAATATTATTATTATTTTATTAATCATAGGATACATAAATGATATAAAAGTTCTTTAATTGTATACAAACAACTAAGATTATTTATACATCAGATTTTTTTGTAACAGAAAAAAAAAATAGACGAAGGCTTAAATACGTTGATTTGCACTTCATCATCCAGATTGAATATAAGTGTCAGTTTGGTGCAACTTTAATTCTATACTACGTTTTACAGCCACATTATGTAGCAATATTATGTACTGAAAGATGACTGTACTTGTCATTAGTGTCATGGATGGAGATTTCTAGCCCAATAGTCCTAAAGGGAGATATTGACCATAAAAACATCGCATGATGACTTGGAGCATTTGAGTCGCTAAAGTGATAAGGTTTAATGTATTATAACTGCATAAAATATTGCTTGCAATTGCACTTCTGGAGTTTTCTTTAATTCTTAATTAAGACAAGGTTAAGAAATACAGACAATAAGAAATAGCAATACATCTTTTGCAGACAACTTCCTAATCTTTGTTTGATTTGATTAATTATTCTTTTAGTATGTACCATCCAAACAACTAATGGCATGACAAAAGATTATTAAAATAGTTCTTCATTATCTTAAACTAACTATATCATATGATTAAATACTTTCATGAAGCTCTACATCCTGCCTATAAAAGCAATATTTGTTGTACTCTTGACATTTACAATGTCAATAATGGCCAAAGTTCATCCCAAAGCAGTTCGATATTCCTCTATTTGTCATTTCACTTCCAAGCAAGAGACTTTCACTGTATGGATGAAATCTTTAGTGCTACATGGACATGGCTGCACTGTATTCGATTCGAATGGCCAAATCATGTATCGTGTTGATAATTACGACAGCAAGAACAGCGATGAAGTTTATCTCATGGATGGAAAAGGCAACACCATGTTTATGATACTCAGAAAGGTACACAATTCTCAAAATCAATAATTTGGTATCTTCCGATATGATTTAAAATATCATAATTGATCCATTTGTATGGTTTGTTGTGTTCTATTCACTTGAAATAAATTTTCTTAAAAAAAATAAATGAAATTTGTACGTTGTTATCACATAATCCTCTTTTTTCACGTTAAAACTACAAAATTAAATGGAGCAGTAAGGTCAAAAGAATTCAAAGATGAACTATTTGATGTGCGAAATGGCGCTTCTGATTAAAATTAAAATTTAAAATATATTGTTAAATCTATCATTTATTAAATATTAGATTTATTGATTTTGTGTCTCAAATGCACAAATAAGTTTATATCGCAAAAACATACAAATTTTGTATATTTTTGGATCGAAAAGTGGTTGAAATTGACAAAATACTAATGGAGCAAATTAGATATAGATAAATTTTATTTTATTTTTCTAAGAAAAATGAAGGGAAAGAAAATGTGAAATGAAGGATATTGTTCTTAATTTTTAACATACTATTTAGAAGATTATTGTCTTTTCTATTCCTTCCATGTCATTTTCCTTCTTCTAATCAGACGATAATTCAAAAAAATAGTATCAAGCTAGTCAAAGTAATCAAGCGAAGAACTCAACTATGATTTTTGCCATTTTTGGATAGCAATCTAAGTTGTTGAAGTTTTGGGAGGGCTACAGATTCCCTGAAAAAGAGCACAACCGGAAATTACCAAGTTTTCGAGTTAGGAAAGCTAGCAGGTCTTCTAGAGGATCTTCATCCTATGAAGTTATCATTGGATTGGATAAGAATAAACAAGATTGCCACAAAATCGAAAGCAGCACTTGCAAGTCAGCATGCAAAATATCAGATCAGTTTGGAGGCCTAGTTGCTGAGGTAAATTTTGGTTAAATACTTCTTCTCTTCTTCTTCTTCTTTTTTTTTTTTTTTAAAAAATATAGTTCAGTTAAATAATTTTTTTTTAAACATAACACAGCCATTCTATATTTTCTGTGTGCAGACGAAGAGAAAGAAGTCAGATACCGGAGTTTATTTAGGAGATGATGTTTTGACAATGGTGGTGGAACCAAATGTAGATCTCTCTCTCATTATGGGGCTTTTTGTAGCTTACAGCCTCATAAACTGTAAAATGTAGCTTTCTGGGAAGCAAA